>JZLH01S0094963.1:16249-32822 GCA_001188425.1 Eucidaris tribuloides | reverse complement strand
ATTTTTACATCACATGTGTAAACATTAAGACTATTAAAGGTGGCTCGATGTAGCTTTAAAATACCTGGGAAATTCGTAATTAAGACACCATCGACTCTTTTATCATATAGTGTGGGTTATTTTTAACCAATTTTATCGAACAAACGTCATTACTAATCATTTCATAAGAGTTCATAGGCTGACAAATAAGGTACTGTGCTTCAACAACGAAACTACTCCAGTATTAAACTGAAGCTTTCCTGATACTAACTGCGTTGTTTCTTTTCGGAAATCTTTTCTCATCTTTCTGTCAGAAATGGTTTTACATTGGCAGTTGACGGTTCTAAAAAAATTGTCATATTTGGCAAGCCTTTTATGGCAAAGACCTCTCTTAGTCGACAGAATGGGTCACCGTTCTAGAGATGCCTATAAATGCTACAAGATCCACCCAAATATAATTATCACTTTTTAAATGGAATTAGGAATAGATACGTATTTTTTCTGAACAGAATTTTTAAGTTATTGGCTTCAAAAAAGGCAGGAAAACGGGGGAAAGTCTCAGAAGAGCATGGAAAGAGCCCAGAAAGATAACCCTGTCTGGAAAAGTAACTCTCCGCCATCAAAAAATCTGTCAAAAAAGAACAGTTTCCACAAACTAAAAAAAAAAAAATCATTTCTAAATGAAAAACAGACAAGATTATCAAAAAGGAACAAAGCAGTTTGGATCAAAAAGGATGAATTTAATCTTAGTTTCACTGCTTGGCATAACTCCTTTTCAGTCAGCCTATGAAGTTTTCAGGCAACCCTCGTATACAGCAGTAATTCAGTCTTGAAACCATAATTTGTTCGCCTCTCGCTCTTAATCAAAAGCGAGATCAAATGGATCAACGCAATCTTTTCAGTACGGATAGGGCAAGTTTAAAGAAAACATGTAGGGCGCACAAACTGTACTACGTTGTTATTTCACGTTTGACTATAGTCCATTATTTTAATTTGTTATTATTATTGTTTCTTTTCTTTCGGACAAGTATCCATAATAAACAACAACAAAAATAACGACAATTGAAGAGCTTGACTCCACAAGAATAAAAACCACTTATATCACGTTAAAGAGAAAATTGTCATTCTTTGCAACCCTTTTATGCGGATGCCTGTGCAAATTTAGGGTAAAATGATCGTTATTTGCTTGTAAATGTTGGTTCCAACTTTTATTCATTGTTAAAATAATTGTATTGTTGCCCAATTTTCTGCTAAACCAACTTGGGGTGGGGGAGTGAATTTAGATCCCTTGGAATCAAGTTTCTCCTTGACAAAACCTAAATAAGTATTTACCACCATTCAGCATGAACAAAAATGCGTAGGTTCTATAATAACAGAAATGTGGTCTAAGAAGGCTGAATTAAAAACAATTATATGTCAAAACTACACCTCCCTTAGATCAATCAAGTCACCTTTTTATATACGAGTTTTTGTTTCTCATTTCAATTACTGAATGAATGACCTTTCTCATGCCTGTATGAATTCGGCTTTAACAATATACCATTTTTAATTCAAAATATATTTGGAATCAATTACTTATAATTTATATTTCAAACATAAGTTCGACATTTCCCATACTTCCAAATAAAAGCTTAGTATATGTATAATTGAATTATTGCTCACTTGTCCAAAACAAAACACAATATGCCCACTCCTCCTACATGTTTGATTAAACCAAAGTTGGTGACCTTTTTTCTAAAAACTTACCCGTTACACCACACATTTTATCTTTAATTCATTCGTTTAAATACGAAGTTCTTGAGTCCATGAAATGAAATTTATATATTTTTGTTATTTGCGGCTATGAAACAAAAGTAATTGTGCTGTTAAATATAATTATTCTGATTCAATAAACAATTTTTATTTGGACATTTTTATTTATAATTTCAGGAGAAGAACATACGACAAATCGGTAGTTTTTTATGAAAGTTTCGCCATTAACACAAAATCAAGCTTTCTGATTTTATGATTTTGAGAGTCACTATGAACTACCGTTACTCAAACATTTACACCCATTTTATAAACAAATATTACCAATAAATACAACTGGTACTTACAAATGTCATTATTATACAATCAATATATATACATCACACCTATAAGCCAACATATTATTATGAGTATTTGTTATGTTATGAGACCCTCAAAACGCAAAAGTAATTACAAAGACTTTGGGGTTCCAATAGTGGTTTGTGCCTTTTTGCAAGAACTGAAAATTTGTTCTACTTGGCTATTAAATACCAACAAGATGTTGTACTATGAATGCCATAAACTAAACGGCTATTTAATATTTATATATACACAGTACCACAATTACTATTAACATGATTAAGGCGATATCATAATTCTATACATGTATGATCCATAGGAAACACAAAATGAACAAGTTTGACTTAAAAATGTGGCATATTAAGAGATCTTCATTCAATGTTTGTCAAAATTTAAAGTTCCATGGGGGTGTTTTATAATATTTTACAATCAGTCTTATCTGATATTAATCAAGTTACATTTTTTTTCCGGGGGGGGGGGGGGATCGATGATAGATTGTAACTTTGAAACAATGATTTTTTTTTTCATAAAGCAGGTAACGATCAATATCAATTTTAACTTGAAAAAAAAAAATCTTATCTTTACAATTATTGACTTGGATTAACGTCTATATTTAGATTAATTATCATACCTTTTGCTTTACGTTAACGGCGCTTTAGTGCTTGCTCAACGTGGCCTATTATGCAATATATCAGGTGAGTTCAGCTTTAAGAAGACTGGGGGCGTGTGGTTTGGGAAAAGTGTATGAAGTATTGATTTATTGGCTTTTTTTTCTTAGAGAAAGTTTGAACTTCTAATCGAATGTAGAATCTCGTGCTGATTCTGAAAGGGGCACTCTTATTCTTCCCACTTGTGACATTTTCACATTTTGTGGTATTTCGGGGCAAACATTACTATTTCTATCATTTTTATTTGGTACAAAATAATTTGGGGGGGGGAGGTATGATTAAGGTGAAGCATCCCTGACTTATGTACAAGAAGACGCTGATTTGACAACAGCCGACTTATTGATCTTCTTTTTCGGCATTTTCGTAAATATGACGACTTTTTGGCCATAAAATGATAATTTTCATAATATTTGGTAAAAAGATGATTTCCTTCGTAATTTCCGATTGGTTTTAAAGTTTTGACCCAAGTTCCCTGCTTCCAAAAAATTGCGCAGATTCGTAAAAAGGGGATTTTTTTTTTGGGGGGGGGCAATCATAACCAATTTGTCAATTTGGACTACTTTTAGTCAGCTGGGTAAAAAAAAAATTGGTCAGTACTGTAATTATCACAGTGGCTATCTCCGCAAATTTCTAAGCAGCTAAGTCTTATCAAATCTTTAGAACTAAATATCATTATGAAAGAAAAGTCTGATTTTTTAATCAAAAATGGTGACAATTTGTCCCACAGTGGCCAACTTTACCAAAATGACTGAAATATAAGGTCAATGAATTTGCTCCTTTTTTGGGGGGGGGGGGGGGAATCAGCACCCTCTTTCACAGGGGTGTTTCAACTTAATTGAATACAGTTTTGACCCCAAATCTTATTTTTAACAAATATGATAAAAATAGTAATTTTTACCCTAAATGGACACAACATTCAAATATCGCGAGGAAGGTTGATAATTGAGTTCTAGTTCCTGTACTTTGCTACAGGTTCTTGAATGGTATCTTCTTCTATACACCAGTGTATTTACACAGTGTTACTTATTAGACATATAAAAAAATGCCACAGCTTTAATGTGACATGTAAGTTGTCATACAAACGATCATTTTTAACTCTGTGGTGGGGATAATTGCAAGCCCTGTGAGGGTCAAAATACCTCGGTTTTTGCAGTTAAAGTTTTGACGTTTTGCGTCGTTCACACACCATTTGTTCTAATTGAGCCTAAAGGCTTCAATTAAAAGATAATACTAAGTTGCGTAAAGGTGGATGGACAAACTATCACTCGAGGCGATCTGGTGCTGCTATCTTTCCGAGCGAGCGGAGGGCAAGATAGCCGATACGATTCGGTCGCCGAGGAAGTGATAAGTTTGTTCTCATTGCCATTGGACCAAAGTTGATTTTGCTTTATATTCCACATCCGGGCAATATAACTAAAGACAAAGGATTTTATTCTCCGCTAAAAAAAAAAAAAAATCATTATGAGCCGAATATGAATACGCGGCCCGACCAACACCCGGGTGGCGCTCACCAGGGGCGTCGAGGTTCGATTGCGCGCGCGTTACGCGTTTCGCGCGTACATGGATGTTGCGTTATTGCGCGCAATGAAATACGCGCGCTTGCCGAGATGGTGTGATTAGTCTTTTTTCTGTTTCGCTGATCTCTTTCAGTACCACATCTAAACGCGTCATCTCAACGTTGCAGTCGCGCGAAATAAAAGTGGCCGTTACACTCGGACTTATCGATTTCCTATCTATTCGATTGTAAACGAAACTTTTTTCTCGAGTTATCTGATGGGGAAACTACTCTTCTCACCGTGATCAACTTTGGCCCTCTATAGCAGATTCTTAGTATGTGGAATATAAATCGTACTATTATAAGAGAAAAGAAAACGGCGTACGAAAGTGAAGGATAAACGGATACATGTTAACAAAGTGGTCGACAATTAAAGTGCATATCATATACATTAAACAGAAGTAATTACACGTGATCAAACAGAGGAATTTCTCTAAGTATTCAAAGAGACAATCCCTGAATTACTGGAATGTACGTTTTACCGGCCTTTGCACAATTAATCGACTTTCTTATTGTGACCTTAACAGAAGAGTAAAATGCAACGTCACTAAAATATGATTTTACAGTAAGGCAATAGGCTCAAGTCTTCATACCTATGTTATGATTGAAGGAACATTACATGATTGCAAGTAATTGTAATTTTAATTTTACATTAATTTTTTAAAGTTATCCTTTTATCATGTACCCTATTCAAGGTTACTTTTGTGAAAATTTTTGTGGTGACATAATCCAAATTGTAAGCCAATCGGCTCGTAAGGTTCATTTGATTAACTTTATGGTTATATCTTAATTCAGTCTTGTCTTTAACATAACCCGTTGGAGACTAAGTACTGGTTAACTCGTGTTGGGATATATGGAAAATGCGTGTTATGAATTAAATCGTCTCCAACGGGTTGATATTCTCAAGACAGACATTTCCAACCTGGATAAATGATGACTTTGTAGACTACCCCAGGTCTTGCAATTTTCCTTCAACGTGGCATAGTATAATGTTTGTGAATGGTATGTTACTTTAGTCACTCAAACAATATGCAGGGATTTTCTTTTTCAACATGACGCCCGTGAATTTTGCCATTTTACGAACTTATCATACAAGATTGCGATACATATGTACATCATGAGGGTTATATAAGTCTTGCAATAAAAAAATTATCACGCCTTCCCTTCAAATGTAATTGTTCCGGGTTCTTCCTCGATAGAACACGCGCAGCAACTTGGTACAGCTATATAGTCCCATGCGAAATCTCCGTCCCGATTTGAAGATAACCTATAGATGGAATGGAAAAAAATGTACAACGTTGGAAGCAATTCATTAGTCATCATAAAATAGGTAGTCCTCAATTTGACTTGACATGGCTTTATAGATTCAAGTACATACTTCAATGGTTATCGTGCAAAAGTTTCGTGTCACACGTTCTCTCTTACACAATGTACAACTTCAGATGACTGTGGTGGGCAGATTACTGTCATTCCTATACGTTAATGCTCATATACGGTAGAAGGCCGTATACCAATTTCTCTTCACCTTGTATTAAAGTTCATTAAGTGTAAATGTAGTACGTGTGTCAACTCATTAGGTTCTTAAAGCATTCAGGACTTTCCCAATTCTGCCATTTCCCTTTCACAAAGTATTCTTAAATAATATGATGAAATTTGATGCTGTTTGTTATATTGTTTTTATTTTTATATACTGTAAAAACATATATTTTTTCTTTTAATGTTGCCTTGTTTCGTTTGAGACTAACAGACTTGCTGGTAGTTTAGTCGATTTTCAGAAGTATCCTGTTTTCTGAAGGGCTGTTTAAGAAAACTTAAAGGAAAGGAAATGAAAGAGTCGTTTGCTCTGCAGAAGGGCTTGAACGCAATATACTTTGTACAACCTTTATGCCCTTTTGCCGGTACACGACAGATAATGAATGGTCCGAAGATTCAACGATTTTCCAGGATCATTTACCCTTGTAAAGGCCCAATGTCATGACATAATGGAAAACGCCCTCTCTTGACTCTAATTTTACAATTGGGGCACTAATGCTACCCATAATGCAACGGAAAAATCCTGGTGATGTGGTCAAATAAAACAATTGTTTTCGTCCTGCTATCTGTTGACTATGGCACGGCAACAGTCCATATTCGCGAGTATGTGCCTGTATCAAAGGACTGGTTATCATCCTCTCGGTGGTTGAGTTGACCCTTCACAGTGGACCTTTAACGCCAGAGCCGTCGATCCTGTGGGGGCAGTGGGGTGATCCCCCCCCCCATGAAAATATTCGGGGGGGGGGAGCAAACATATCGATTTGCCCCCCCCCCCCAATAATTTTGACAAATTGAAAAATTCAGAATATTTAATGCAAATATATGTTTTAAAAAGCATTGGAAATCACTATAAAACCATCAAACATGGCATAAAAATGCTATTAAACATACAAAATTGTCAATTTTTTCGGCGAGCTTCGCGCGCAATTCTGTTTAGCAAATGGCGCGCGGAGCGCACTGAAAATTTTCGATATTTTTTCACTTTTGCCCCCCTCCCCCCATCCGAAACATGGATCGACGCACTTGTTTAACGCTCTCAGTACCATATACTTTGTCTTTTGGAATTGTGCATAATTTGTTCCAATGGGACTGAAGAGGTTTAAGTTTATACAGGATTAGCAGTCATGTTTACAATGAACACGGTGAAGGTCAATTGTCGGGGAAGCTGGAATGGTTACGCCAGTGGTTCAAGTGTCCAGGAAAAGATGGACGAGTGCCTCAAATTCTTCCATTATTCAAAGTGGCTAGGGTTCGTAAACTCCCGGTTACAGATTCTGGAATCTCTGAGCTCCAGTTCCAGAACCAGTCAAATACTAAGTTGGTTGTAGTACTAAAAAATATTATTAAAGGGGCATGGTCGTGAACAAAAACAGGGATTGATAGTCCCTTTATTGGTTATACGCACTGTAAGAATCAAAACAAAAATCTAATGGTAGCATCTTTATGTTTGTTTTGTAGCCACAAAACAATCATTTTCTTGAATGTTCTAGGTGACTAATATGTGCGCAATGTTATGTATACACTACCAATTAGAATTTGATAGAATTCAAACACACAGCTGAGGTTTTAATCCATAAGCTTTCACTTTCAAATGACTCAAATGTACTAACTATAACTGCAAGCAGAATGCCTATTCTAATTATCTCATAGTATAACGAAATTAACTGTATTAAAGTCTCTGTAAATATAATTTTGTACCAGAAGGCACAAGCACTTCAGAAGGTCTTTACCAGGTCGGTTATTGTTCAAATGGCTCTTTATTTGGCACTTTCTGGTTTTCGAATATTATTTTTGGCAGTTAGCGGGTTTTGTTGTTGTTGTTAAGGTCATCTACAATTTAATTTGAAAAGAGGGGAATGTGATGACATTAGAGGACAAAGCATACACACTAAAATGCCACACACTAGCTTCATTGGGATTAGATCCTGGGAACTGTCAGTCGGGAAGTTGGTCGTAGTGTGGCTTTCCTGGAGGAATCCTTCATCGATGTAATGTGCCAAAGACCCTAGATGATTCCTTAAGCAATCCCAGAAACTGACATACCGTCAGTTGAGAATAAGAAGGGCGATAACTCTGAATCTTTGAGAAGGAATAGGGCACTAATGCTATACACTTTGTACTGTGTTCATGACCTCCTTTGAGAACTTATCATCGGTTGAGAATGAGATGGGCATTAATTCTGAATTTTTGAGAATAAGAAGGGCGTTAACTCTGAGAAACTTTGAGAAGAAAAGGGGCTCCAATACCAAAGAATTTGTACTGTGTTCATAACCTTGCACTTTGAGAACTAATTGTCGGTTCAGAATAAGAAGAATATTAACTCTGAACCCTTGGGAAACAAAAGGACGCTATTGCCATAGAGTTTTTACTGTGTTAATGACCTTCTCCTTTGAGAACTAATCATCGGTTGAGAATGAGATGGGCGATAACTCTGAATCTTTGAGAATGAGAAAGGCGCTAACCCCGAACCTTTCAGAAGGAAAACGGCACTAATGCTATAGAGTTTGTAATGTGTTAATGACCTTGTCCTTTGAGAACTATTGTCGGTTCAGAATGAGAATGGCACTAATGCCATAGGGTTTGTACAGTGTTTGTAACCTCCTTTAAGAACTAATTGTCGGTTGATAATGAGGAAGGTGTTATCTCTGAACCCTTGAGAAGAAAAAGGGCGCTAATGCCATAGATTTTGTACTCTACCTTGTCCTTTGAGAACTGAAAGGCTAAAAGGTGCACCCAGTGTGAAAGGTGCACACTTGCACCCGTAAAAGTGCTCCCAGTGTGACATTGCTAAGGGTGCAAAGTTGAACCTATTTTTCTTAGTGTGCAGTGTCAACGACCTCTCCTTCTTAGGGGTTCAGAGTTATTGACCCCCCGCTTTTCAACCGAATTACCTTGAGTAAGCCAAGACCCACGCCATCGTTTCTTTACAGGTCGCGACGACTCCACTTCCAGGAGGTATTCCGTAGCAAGCTTGAACAGGTGCTTCTGTCTGATCGGCCGATCTTCTCGGCTTTTGGCATCGGGTCACCCAGAACCACTGACCTTTGTATATATCCACGTCTTGTGAAAAAAAGTTTTTCCCTGTGGTCATATTTTCCCACATGCTGATCTCCTCGCAGGCTCTTCTCGTGTAAATAGTTCGCTGTAAGTGAAGGATACAAATTGTTGACAAATGTCATAAATTTCAAATATCATGAATTGCATGTGCACCAGAATTGTGCACCAGAATTGTAGTAACCCGTACACGGTTTTTAAGATTCCATGACATGCTCCAGCTCCATTTGCATTCACTAACCCTAACCTCAATTTTAACCTTTAATGTAAGCCAGCTCCTGACAATAACCCTATTCTGAGCTGGAAATCCAATGGCAACACTAACCCTAACTCATTGTCTTCTGAGATAATGTCGCCGGAGCAACTGTCGCCGAAGCAAATGTCGGATCACCTTATAGGAGACTTAAGCATTTCTTGGGGGGGGGTATTGATTAATCCGTATAATATACACCACTTAGTACATTTTTGAGAAGCCATGTTTCAGAACTGTGGATAGTACATCAACATACCATTCTAGTATAATGTTTTTTATGTTTTAGGAATAAAAACAAATGAAATGAAATATATAATGTGTGTCTGGGGGTGAGTGATTTTGTGCTTTTATTCTTTATGATCATATCCAAAAGGGAAGGCAGAATAAGAATTCATCAAGCAAATTTTTGTGGTCCAATGAAGAGAGTCAGATTTTCAGATTTTAATTCGATACACGCAGCATTTGCAGTGACCTTGAAGAAAAAAACACGTCATTGTCGAAGTTATACCTTTCATGCTCATGGTTTACGTCACGATTTTCGTCTACCCCCCTGTGGGTCCTTGTGAGACGCGTAAAGAGCGTGACGTTTATGCGTCGATTGAAATAAGGATAAGTGATCGAGCTGGTTGTGTCGTCATCTGTCGTGTTCGTGGTTACTTGTAATTGAAATCGTCTTACCGAATTGTAACAACATGTTCGTAAGAGCAGTGGGTGGCGCAGCCAGGATTTTATTTTTCTAACAACGGGAGAGCAGAAATACTTTTCACGAAATCACTTTAAATGAAGAGAAAGAATAGGCAGATCGCAGATTTTAACAACTTACAACGTCTTGTTGACCTGTTTTCAAGAGAGGAGGGGGAGGGACAAACATCCATATAATTGGTACCCATGTGAGAGTGTTTGCGTATCATTCATCATTTTTTAGACTTCTCAAATAAAATTGTTGTTCACTTCACATATCAGTACAGTCAGCTTGTTTCAAATTTGGGGAAGGATCTTTTGCATAGGCAAAGTGCGACAAGTAAGGGTCAACGGTCACCCTTGACAGGCAAAATGAGCAAACCAAAGTATATATCAACACACAGTATACGTTTTTATGTATTTTTGTATTTCCTATTTCGAGGGGGGGGGGTGAACAAGCTTTACGTAAGATGGTGGCATTCCGCATTCCATATAATCAGTTTGAACAGATACCACAAAAATAATTTCTTAGCATATTATATCATAATATATTATTTACATTTAAAGAATTTTAATATAATATATATAGCATTATATTACTGACATAACAGGTTTGTACTTTGTTTACTTTTGTAGCATATTCCTTTATTAATGTTTGAAATCAAAACAAATCAAATTAACAGCATGAGGATACATCCCCCCCCCCACCCCCGGTCACCCAGCGGTACAAGCCTATGCATAAAAGTAAATCAATCAGCAGTCAAGAGGTTTTTCATTCAATGTACGGCGCAAGCGTCCTAGTCACTTACGATACTTACAAAAGCTACTGAATACAAATGATATTGATAGCGTAAGAACTTCGAGATTTACTTTTTTCAGGTAGGATGATCATGCTTTCCGGCGCTTGAGGAAATATATACTTAATTCTCGTGGCCTTTCTTTCTGAATGTCTGCCCTATAGCGAGGCTTTCCTTTCAAGTTTGTGATTAATTTGCTGGGAAATTCATAATTAATGAATTAACTTTTTCTACCACAGAGGAATTCACCTAGCAAATGAAGATCAAAGTAAATAACACATACCCTTTCTCATAGTCATGGTTCTCGTTTATATTTTTCATTTTGTATTATTGTTAGTGGTTGTTTTTTTTTACTTGTGTGCTTGTCTGTTCACGTTTTCCTGCTAAACGCGATCTAATTTGGTTGACATGCTCTACTTTCATTCGTAGAAGTCTACTGAACAGTATAGTCCCAATACCACTGACACGTCTCGGTATGCTAACTGTGAGAAAGGTTCATTTTTATTGTAAGGTATTTCAAAGACATAATACTAACTATCCGGATATATTCGACCCTGTGACTTTTACTAGATTTATAAAAAGGTAATAAACCTTAATTTCAAAGAAAGAAATGTAGGTTCCTCGTCATTTTTTCAAGTCATGTTTACATTCTGTTAAGAACCAACGTTCTTTTTTTGTAGCCCATTCTAAAATAGTACTGTCGTCGCCTTTTCCCCCTGGGATATATATGAGTGTTTACTGTCTCTGCCCTGCGCGCAAGCCAACACACATCTCTGTGAAATAGTTTTCGGTGAAAAATGTTGATAAATACAAGTTTTACAGTTGGCCATTGCATTTCAAAGATAGATTTTCACTACGGGGACAGAGCCATCGAATAGTTGGCCGATGATATGAGCAGTATTTTACCAATATTTCGAACAAGACTTGGGAGAAAGTAGCTCACTGATCATTGATGATTATAACACACATGTGTTATAATCAAAAATATTAATTCTCTAACATTTCCCGAACATTTTCCAAATAAGCATAAATGGAATTTCCAGGGGTACGGGCTCCAGGGGTAACCCATCCCTTTAATCTTGAATGGGATCACCTTTATCCCCACCCCTCTGTCCCATTCTCAGATATACAGTAACAAAATGTGTTTAGCTAACGATTTTCTAAATACATTCATATTAACATTACTTATCACCTTGAAAGGAAAATGTTCAGAGGCTTTGACACTTTCTTAATCAAATCACTAAACATCGGTGTCCAATCATGTCTAAACACTAAAAGTCAATAGTCTAAACATACATTTTCTGAACACATCTTTGCTATCACTTTCTAGAGACTAATGTGTAATTGGTAGTCACATATTTGTTTCCGTTTCCATCTGCACTGATCATGTGTTTACCAATATCAAATATTAGTGTTTAGGAAATGATAGCAAAAATGTGTTTAAAATGTAAGTTTAGATTATTGACACTTGTTTTTTTTTCTTAGAAATAGGACACCATTGTTTTGTAATTTGACACAACATTTAGCCTCTGAACATGTCTACATAAGTGATAGCAAAAATGTGTTATAAAAGACGTTAACTTACTAAATGGTGAATGGTGAATGGTAAATGATATGATGGACTTTTTCTATAATGGACATGTAACACTGAAATAATATTAATGATAATGAACTTGCTAAACATATCTTTTTTTTATTTGGGGGTAGTTTGAAGAAGTTCTTGTTGGCCAGTTGTTTCAAACAACTAGATAAGAACAACTTCTTGCTCCAAAATCTCAATACTTACCTTTCTTAATACTGAATATTGGTCGTTAGACCTTTTCGGCGGCGGCAACTCGGCGGGAACTGAGGGTTTGTGATCGGGCTTTATTGGAGTGAAGGCTATTCTTTCGTTCTGGGCGAGTTGAATAAGGTCATAGAACGAATACCCCGGAGGCGGTCGTAAAATTTGTGGGGGCGAATCGAGTGTATTTGTGTACTCCGTATTCTGGATAAAAGGAAAAACATAATGTTACCGTGTGACTATGCAAAAGCCGTTAACTGTATGTCGTGTGTCTGCGCAAAGGCCGCTACTACCATACATCATGAATACGGTTAACTGCCTTTGCATGGGCACACGACATACAGATAAAGGCCTTTGCATAGGCACACGAGATGTAACCTTTACGTTGCGAGTTAAGGTGCTTTATTTGGAATGGTACATTAAATCTCTCACTTTTGATGCAGAACATAAAGGAAACACACATTTGGGTAATGCTTCCATTCATGCTGCATTTAATAAACCTTTCAATCTTTTGAAGTAACTGTTGCCCACCTTTTTCTTTGACTATAAGTCTAAATGAGACGAAACAAAACAGAAGAGGATAAGCCCTTTAAACAGTAATATATTTTGTTATAATGAATTTAAATATAAAGGGCTTTATCACATCCATTATAATTTCCAGGTTTTATAAAACAATCAGTTATTAACGATGCAAACGAGCGATAAAATACCTGACATTTATATCCGTATTCAATCATTTTCGACCTAAAAAATGAATTATTTACATCACTACAATGCGTTACTGTTAATCATGCCAAATGATATGAATTAACAAACTGATGCTCGAACAAAATACGATATATTTAACAGCGTCTCGTCTTATTTGGCCATAGGTTGCGTAGCAGAGCTTGGGAAGGAAATGATTTTCTCCAATGTTACCAATTGAATTGGTACCAGCTGGAAGTAAACTTTATGTATTAAAAAAGACCAGGTTAGTGGTTTAAAATGACTTATTAACAATCGCATGTTCTAGGTGAGATCTTTCCACTCAACAATATAATTATAAAAAGGGATTTTCAAAGGTTTTCCTTTCAACTATTTTCTCACAAGATAGACTCTACTTCGGGAAACCTTTTGATTTGCTAATCAAGACATTTCATTCGACGAGATAAAGTTATTGCAGACACCAATTAGTGTACTATACATGTATGTGGTACTTCAAAATGGTAATAATACTTCCTAAATGGGTGTAACTATTGAAAATTGAGGACCCTTTATTTAAGAGTATTACACTTTACATTACGTAGCATGTGTGTGTGTTAGTGTAGCCTTTTGACAAGGCTCTCTGCTGTTGGGATAGCGAAGCGAACCGGCCGAGTGCGCAGCCTCGAGGCCTTTTGACATCTGTTTCGCATCCGAAAAGTAATTATTATTCATGACCACCGACGGAGCGGATCTCTATTTGAATCAACAATGAAATTGCGCGCTATGCTTTTCTGTCTTGGCCTGGTCAAATATTCGATGGTTGAAAGAATTCCTTCAGTTCTGTTACTACAATTATATACCATCAAACACCATTAGTACACGCTCTTGCTTAAACAGAAAAGCTGAAGCATGTTTGGTTTAATTTTCCTTTTATAAAGGTCCATATTTTACTTACGTGTAGGAATCATTTCACCTAATGAAATAGTGAATCGTTTCCAGATCGTTTCGGTATTACACTACAGTATATGATCTTCAGCCTCATGAATATTTAAATTATTTCATTTGAAGCCCGCGCTCATTGGATGATTTTCCACCGCGGATGAATATTGGTGAAAAATAAAATACAAAAGAAATTCGGTGAATTCAGGTCAGATGTCAGAGGCCTGGCTCGCTGTGCTCGCCAGTTCGCTTGCGCTCGGATCATAATGACAAAAGAGATCAGCCGCCAGGGCCTCGACAACAGGCTCATGTTATGTGACTTTGTATGTGTATGTATGGGTTTGTGTGTGTGTGCTTGCATGTGTGTGTGATATGTCTGTATTGTGGGGGGATGGTTGGTGCATATCTGGTGTGTGTGTCCTGTGCAGAATCGTCATCATTTTATTGTATTTATCAGAGTATTTCCTATGCAACCTGTTCCTTTATGTTTTTTTTTCTTTGTCATGCGACAAAGTTCCTAATATGATCCATAAGAAAAAAAAATCTATTGAATTCTACAATTGCAGGACTTTTGCACGACACATTGTCTGCAAATGGTCATGTAATATTATCTCATTCGGTGACCATGTAGAAAATCATATTTCTTTGCCCGACTTCTGACACGTTCCTACGAAAACAGAAGCAAAATGCGCTCATTTCTCAGTAAAATTATACCCATCTATCTATCAAAAGTATTGCAACATACAATTAACGCATACATTTTACGTTGAGGGTCTTTCTAGAAATGATGTCAACTGAAGTTAATGATTGGAAAATAACAAATTATTTGAAAAGACATCAATGAATATTCTTTCTGCGTTTCTCTCTCCAAGGCGGAGAGAGTTATCAAATGCAGGTGCGCCGCCGCGACAGAGGGGCTGTGAACATAAAATTTTGCATTTTTTTCGCCTCCCTATAGGGGTGGGTGTTAATTAACATCTAGCTCGTAATTCGGTTATCTTACCAATGAAACCGGTTTTTAATGTTTGGAAAGACTTCCAGCAAACAAAAAATGTCAATATGTTCCTCTGAATGTCTCAGAAAAGAAGACCACACCCCTCGAAAACGATAGTATCTCCTATCTTTCATATGACAGTGGCAAGGAGTAAACGCCCCATATTTTAAACGAGACTCTCAAGTTCTAAATTTTCTTATTCTTTTTCAATTCTAAAGGCAGTTTATTATTGTAAACATCTTAAAATTTACTGTCATGAGACTTATCAGTACATTGGATATAATATGCGAAGAGAAAGCAATAATCTTTAATTGAGTAGCCTTATCCTCCTTGTCACTGTCTTATGAAGATAGGCAGGTTAAAACCTTTATTTTATATTGTATGTTGCCTATGCTCTTTTGAGTAGGGTGAGGGTATAATCTGTTACTACTTGAGAAAATCGACGCGCATTTGCCCTTCTGGTTTCTCGTAGGAACGCTGTTCAAAGTCGGCAAAGAATATGTATTTCGACATGTCACCGAATGCAGATAATATTAACATGACCATTTGGCAGACAAGTTGTCGTGCAAAAGGTCTGCAATGTAGAATTCAATAGATTTTTTTTTCTTGATGGAATCATATTAGGGAAGCTTTGTCACATGAAAGAAACAAAAAACATAACAGGAACAGGTTTTGCCATAGAGAAATACTCTGATCAAATTACATAAAACTGATGTGACGATCTGCACAGACACACACACACAAGATATGACTCCAACCACCGCCAACTAGTACAGACCATATCCACACTAGTCGCAAGTCACACACACACAACCTACATACACATACCAACAGTCACAATTAACATTAGCCTGTTGTCGAGGCCCTGGCGGCTGCATTCTCTGTTTGCGATTATGATCCCGAGCGAAGCGAACTGAGCGAGCAGCGAGCCGGGGCCTCTTGAAATCTGACACTGAATTTCAAAACCCTGAATTCTTTTGTATATATGTTTCTCAACCACCAAATTCTATGGTCGTGAAAATGCAAATTCATGAGCCGGGTTTCAATGAAATATTTTAAATATTCATGAGGCGAAGATCATAATCTGTAGTGTCTACAAACGATCTGGCAAGCCGTTCACTATTTCATTAGGTGACGTATTCCTTACACGTAAGATACAAATGGAACCTTATAAAAAGGAAATAACAACATGCTTCAGCCCTTTTCTGTTTCAAGCAGCAGCGTGCTATAATTGGTGTTTGGAATGCCGTAATATATTTGTACGTTAAACAGATACTGAAGAATTCTTCAACCGCATCGATATTTGGGACCAGGCCAAAGACAGAAAAAGCATGGCCGCATTTTCATTGTGTTGATTCAAATAAAGATCGCTGTCGTTCGTGGTCATGATAAATAATTATTTTCGCAACGAAACAGATGTCAAAGGCCTCGACTCAGCACTCGTCGCTGGGTTCGCTTCGTATCCTATACAGCAAAGCCTTGTCAAAAGGCTACATTAACCACCCAATCTCGTAGGTAATCGTAAATGTGGTAATACTCGTTAATTATAAGGTCTCAATTTTCCA
>JZLH01S0094963.1:2216-16224 GCA_001188425.1 Eucidaris tribuloides | reverse complement strand
GGAGTTTGTTAGCAGGTGTTAACAAACTTTTCCATCATCATGTGTGAAATATGAATATATCTTTACCTATAGTTGAGGAATGAGAAGGAGTGTTAACTCTAAATCCCTTAAGAAGGAAAAGGGCGCTACAGGCCATAGAGTTTTATGAATGTTAACACCTTTCCGTCATCACTGATAGATGTGAACAGTATCTTACCGTTGGTTGGAATATGAGACGGGATGCTAAAGTCTAAACCCTATGTGAAGGAAAGGAAAAAGGTGTTTAGGTGGCGTGGAGTTAGTTTAAGTGTGACGAGCCTTCCATATCATTGGTAGATGTTAACACCATATGATTGTTGGTTGAGAATGAGAAGCGTTTACTGTAAATCTGAGAAGGAAAGAGGCGCTATATCGCCATTTCGAGTTTTGTACACTGGCAATGACCTTTTCCTCCCATAACTAATTGCCTCTTGAGAATTGAGGTAACAAACTCTAAATTTTGAGAAAGAAAAGGGCCGCTACGCCATAGAGTCTGTTACATTGTTAACGACCTTCTCCACCATCATCGTAGATGTGAACACACTTATCGCTTGGTTGAGATATGAGCAGGGCGTTAACTCTAAACCGTGAGAAGGAAAAGGGCGCTATGTGCCATAAAGTTTTACAGTGTTACGACCCTTTCTCCTCGCATTATTATTTAGATTATGAACACCTATTGATTGAGAATATATAATAATTTGTTACGTTAAACCTTTGAGAAGGAAAGTCGTAATGCCACAGAGTTTAAGTAGTTAACGAGACCTTCCCCATCATTGGTAGATGTGAACACATCTTATCGTCGGTTGAGAATGAGCAGACGTTAACCGCAGGGGTTCTCCAATTATTATTGTTGAAGTGCCATATTTGTGTTGTCGAGAGTTTGTAGCTGCGCGAGTCTCTCAAGATGCGAAGCGAGTTCAGACCGCGACGTGTGGGTCCAGTGGGCCCGTCATCAGCGCCCTGGTGGGCGATGAGGTCGTTGTTTAAATCAGGTCTTTTATGAGCCCAGAATGGCTTTAATTATACAGCCATAAAAACAAATTAAGAGGAATTTACAATTTATTATTTTTATTCATACGGTTCAATGCACCATTCCGAAAGGCCGATGCGCCCAAAGAATGGCAGGCCGCGCAGGCAGATTTGGGAACCCGCGTGCTAAACCCTTCGAGAAGAAAAAAAAGACGCTAATGCCACAGAGTCCTGCTTACCGTGTGTTAGTGACCTTATCGGTTGTCTTATCGTTGGTTTGAGAATGATGGAGGGCGTTACTTTAAATTCCTGAGACGGAAGAAGGCGTTAGTGCCATTAGACAGTTTTTACTGTGTTAACAATCTTGTCGTGCTCAAGAGAGTCTAGAGTCTAATAACGTTCTTATTCTCAGCCACCTTGTGTACTAAAACTCGTGGCTTTAGCTGGAGTGTAGTTGAAATTTGCGCTGGTTTGCTGCTTAGCTGCGTATATTCTTAACAGTTGTGTTGATTTGTCAGTGTCGTTAATTTATTCTTAATGCGTCGAGCTTCTTTGTAATTGTGTCAAACTGAGGCATCTTTGGAGTTCATGTATCAACTAAAACAGTTATAATTCTTTTTTAATACATGAATGTTGGACAACAGATATTATTAAAAATTGTGCTAGGATAAAACGTCCGCCTTTCTTTCTTAAAAAGTAATTTTCAGATTTTTTTGCATATTTCAAGATCTCTTAAGGCTTACGAAGTAAATTTTAAAGCAATATGTATCCACAAATACATAGCAAATAAGATTTTTTTCCTTTTAACAAGAGGAAATCTGTTTGATAAAATTCAAATTTGCCAGAAAAATATTCCAATTTGTAAAACTTAACAGTTTTCAGGGGTGGATTTAGCGGGGGCTAGTCCTTCTGCTATATGTTGAAAGAGCCAGAATCGTGTTACTGTCTAACTTTCTGCTACTATTGGCACTAGTTTAAGGGGTACAATTTTCGGGGCAAAATTGAGGCGTAGACAAATTTATCTGACCTACATTACAGTGTTTCAATAGACAAGTAAAACTTCCATAAGAAGTACAATTGTTAGACACGGTACTTGCTCGCACTAGCAAAAATGTTTTATAGGCCCCTGGTTAACATAACCACAGTTTAAAAAAAATGTGAGCCATATATCCTCCACGCTCCAAGGTGTCTTTCAATAAGGTCTAAAACTGAGGCCCTGCGAAAATTTGTATTTCAGAATGATGATTTAGTGCTTTAAAGAAGTGAAAATTTACAAACTTCAAATTTGACGGATTCACCTTCCCTCATTTCCTCCATTGAGACTTACTGTGTGGCAGATCTAGGCGCTATTTTTACCATCGCCAGGAGTAATAATTGTTTTCATTCATGCATACTGCCATTCGGCACCATAACTTTCCCAAACTTTTGTTTGTATTTCTCGGTGTTTATTTTTTCCATTTGAACATACTGGTGTAGCTCGATATCAAAGTTGACAATTTTGTTTTAAAATTGAAGCTCCACAACTTGTTAGCCCGTATCACTCTTTTAATAAATAGTCCGCCTTGAATTAATGTCCTATGAACATATAGAATTATTTTCACGGTGATGTCTAGGACGGGAACACAGTGGATATGATCGCTCGTTGTTTTCACTTTCCTCCACTTTGGACGTTTTGGAACTGCACTTTGTTCAGGGCTATTCTTTTATCAAGGTTTCTGAGGGCATTGCATCAAGGATGATGTTGGCCAGATTCTTTAACGTGAAAACAAATCTTTCTCACAGTGACATTTTGCTGTTCGAATTTCAACAGCCTTACCATTAATTAGAATACACATGTTCACGATTAACGCCCACGATATTCTGGAGTATTGCACGTCTGGGCGTTCCGGTCAAACAGATTAGGAGACACTATTGTGTAGGCCTCAGATATCAAACGTTTGACCATTTTTAAATTTGATAGCTCCAAAGTTAGCCTATTCGTTTACAATAATATCGGCACTTGACATTAAATGTCCTTATGAAAAGAAGTTTATTTATCCGGTGATCTATGGAGGGAAACATGGTAATGGTTCGGCTCGTTGATTTTCACTTTCCTCCACTATTGCGACGTTTGGAACTGCACTTTTTCAGGCTTTCATTTTTTCTACAAGTTATCAGGGCGATTTAGCTCATAGGTATGATGGTGGCCCAGATTTACTCTTAACTGAAAAGACAAATCTTTTCCACAGTGACCATTTTTGCGTTGTGTGAATTTCAAACATGCCTTTCCCATTTTACAATTAGTAAATACCTAGGTGCTCAGTTTAACGCCACGAGGATAGTTCTGGAGTAATGCACTTGGGCGTTTTTCCGGTCAAACAGATAGGAGCACCGTATTGTGTCGCTCAGATATCAAAGTTTAGTGCCATTTTAAAATTGAAGCTCCAATGTTAGCTATCAGTTTACAATAAAATATATCGGGCATCTTGAATTAGATGTCCTATGAAAGCAAAGAATATATTTATCACCGGTGATTGCTATGGAGGGAACATGGAATGGTCGCCGTCGTTGATTTTCACTTTCCTCACTATTTGGACGTGATTGGCAACTGCACTTGTTTCAGCGGCTTCATTTTTTAGCAAGTTATCAAGGGGCTATGTGCATGCAAGCGATGATGTGGCCAGATTTCTTTAACTGAAACAAATCTTTTCAGCAGTGACATTGTTGCGTGGTTGAATTTTCAACAGCCTTTCCCATTTAATATGTAAATACACTAGGGGTGTCAGATTTTAACGTGCACAGATATCTGGAGTATGCACTCTGGGCGTTTCCGCGTCAAACAGATAGGGAGACACTATTTGTAGCTCAGATTAGCAAAGTCTCTGACATTTTTTAATATGAAGTTCCACAATCGTTAGGCTATCACTTTTAATAAATATCGGCACTTGAATTAATGTACTATGACAAAGAATTATTTATCAGCGTGATGATCTATGGGGGAACATGGAATTGGCTCGCTCGTTGATTTTCACTTTCCATCACTATTGGACGTTTGGAACTGCCACTTTTTCGAGGGCTATGCATTTTTTACAAGTTCATCAGGGGCATAGCATCAATGCGTATGGTGGCCAGATTTCTTTAACTGAAAACAACATCTTTTCACCAGTGACATTTGGCTGCTTGAATTTCAATCAGCCTTTCCCATTTAAATTAGAAAATACACTATGTATGCAGATTTAAGCCCACGATATTCTGGAGTAATGGCACTCTGGGCGTTTCCGGGTCAGAAGCAGATAGGAGACACTATTAGTGTCGCTCAGATATCAAAGTTTGACCATTCTTTTTTAATGAAAGCTCCACAATGTTAGCCTATCAGTTTTAGGCAATAAATATCGGCAATTGAATTATATGTCCCTATGAAACAAATGAATTATTTATCACGTCGGGTGATCTATGGAGGGAAACATTGTGAATGGTCGCTCGGTTATGATTTTCACTTCTCCTCCACTATTGGAACGTTTTGGAACTGCACTTGTTCAGGGCTTCATTTTCTTACGAGTTGATCAGGGCAATAGCATCCAAGGATGATTCGTGGCAGATTTCTTTAACGTGCAAAAATCTTTTCCACCAGTGACATTTTAGCGTGTTGAATTTCAACAGCCCATTTCGCGCATTAAATTAGTAAATACCTTTTAGGTGTGCAGATTTAAAGCACGGCCACGCATATTTCTGGAGTATGCACTCTGGCGTTTCCGGTCAACAGATAGGAACCTATTTGCGTAGCTAGGATAGCAAAAGTTTGACCATTTTTAAATTGAAGCTCCACAAATGTGTTAGGCCTATCAGTTTCACGAATAAATTCGGCACTTGAATTAATTGTCGCTATGAAGAAAGACATATTTATCACGGTAGATCTATGGAGGGAAACATGGACATGGTCGCTACGGTTGTTTTCACTTTCCTCCCACTATTGGACGCTTTGGAACTGTGCCACTTTTTTCAGGGCTTTCACTTTTTTAAAGTTAGTTGAGGGACATAGCAGTCAAGGCATTGATGGTAGCCCGATTTTCTTTAACTGAAAACAAATCTTTCACAGTGACATTTTGGTGTGAATTTCAAAACATTTCCCTTTTAAATTAGAACAATACACTAGGTGTCAAATTTAACGCCACGATATTCTGGAGTATGCACTCATGGCGTTTCCCGGTCAAATCATATATTACCTAGCCTTGGGAGACAACTTGCCATCAAGGTATCACAACGACAGTGCGTTTAATACTCAAGTATGGCATCATTGTTATAAAAGTTGTGTTTACGATATAACCTTTTGACATTTGATTAACATATCACAAACAAACGAAATCCATTGACGGCAATGCCAGCTTACTGAAAACGTCACACCCGCACTCACCAAGTCACGCGGCAGCCACGTTTTCATATCGCCTTACTTGAGTAATAATTTTAACGCCGTTGGCAACGAATTGAATTCAATATGAAAACGCATATTATATAATTCTTCGAGAAATACTCGTGTATTTAGTTCCAACGAGTTAATGTTTCGCTCTGCTTATTATCTGGGGAATTTTCCTGTGTACTTTCTGTACTTAAATTTGCACCCTATCTAGAGGAAGATCGGGATGCTCCGGAAATTTCAGCCGCATCTAATTTCAGTGGTAAAATATGCCGAGAAACAGGGCCCAAGAATTACCCCCATAGCTCAGAAAAGTGTTCCCGCATGCAACCTAATTGACCGAGGAAGTGGGGTGACTGGCAATAAGATCTCATGCTGTCGCAGAAAGTTATTCTGAAAAAATTATCTTCTTTTGGGCATAGATCTAAACAATAATCATCCGATCCGGTATAGTGGAGTTAGGTGGTCTACTATCTTTTTCTCAGATATCGTTGTCTATTGTATGAAAATTGTATTACTTTTCTATTCGAAGTTAAGAGAACAACTCATTTGCATACTGAAACAGCTTGTTTGTTTGTCTCGTGCAAATCCACACATCTCTGTGATCCATATTCTACCGCGATTCGCTTGACAGAGTTTTTGAGTCGCTTGACTTACTCTGACAAGGAATCCCGAGTTACTTTGACATTCTGACAGAATTGACTCCAGTGGCTGCATTTGCAAGTAAATTTTGACACTTAACAGTGATAGGCTAACATTGTGGAGCTTCAATTCTAAAAAAAACTTTGATATCTGAACTACATAGTAGTGTTCATTATGGACAAGTAAACACCCTGGAACAAAAAGTTTTGGATAGCTACGACATGCAATGCAAGTTATGGCATGAATAAACACATTAAAATCGTGGGCGCGGGTTTTGAGATAGCGTAGGTGTACCACAGTAAGTCTATGGGGAGAAAATGGGCACGGTGAATCGCGATCAACTTACGATGATTTTCACTTTTGGAAAGCAACTTAATAATCATTTTTGAACTACAAATTTTTCAGGGCGGTCATTTTTAGAGCGCTTAATCAAAAGAGCAATGGTAGATGGGGGAATCATGCTCAGCTCCAGATTTTCTTAGATTGTGGTAAATGTTAGCCAATACCGTTTAACTGAATTACATTTCATGCCAAAAAGTAATAGTTTTACGTAGTATACGTGCCATTGAGAAATATTCTGTGTGAAGATTGCAAATTATATATAGGCCAATTGGTCTTTCAGCCTAATTTCAAATTAAAGCAGCGTATTAACCTTTGTAATTGTAGAGACTGAATTTTCTACTCTGATGCTTTTTATCATTTATAGTCCTATATCCATATATTAATGCCAAGATATCACGGCACAGCTCTGAAACGCTTCTACTTTGAGGAATTACATAAAAAACAAGATAGTCGAGCATTCTGGACTTTTCTGTCTAGTCAATGTAACATGGTGAATATCTGCCTAATTAAGAAAATCACAAGATGGCCAATTTATACAGATATTTTCTAAAGGTATGATGTTTGTAATTCTGTGCTCTGACATGAACCGTATACATTACGAAGGAATCGAAGAAATGCATGTGACCAGTAAAAACTATACTCTGACTTACACATTTAAAGGAAGGAACTGCTATTTTTGCATGCCTAAAATTTAACATTGTTAATGAATACATGGTCTAATGTTAGAAGAAATCACACTAAGAAGCTCTTAGCAGAGTATAATAGGACGCTGGAAAAACCATTTTGTTTTTTTTGGATATTATAGTGCCTGGTTAGACCTTTAATTTGAATTGTCCCGCGGATAGTAACATTGCTGCAGCATATGAACAATTACCCAAACAACAATTGTTGCACATTTTTCAAATTCTATGTAATTTAACTGTCTTAGATTACACAACATGCGCTTCATATATAGGCTTACAGGTATGAATGATATATAATTGTGTACCTAGAAGGGGTGCAGAATTGGAAATTTTTCTGCTTTAAAAAACCAAAATGTTACGAAATATTGAATTTCCGCATCCGAGTATAAATGCTAATAAACAGGGCACTTCCTGTCGCTCGAACGAAATTGAACCAGGCACTGATTGGATCAGATATGTGCTGCTGCTTTTGGGACTACAGACGTATTAATTTTGCACTCTGCGGATATGATTTCCAAAGCTAACCGCCAGAGAATTTGTATGTTTAAGCAAATGCACAGAAGGAATAAGGATCCTTATTCAAAAAAAAAATCGGTACGTGGATGTTGTTTTAGTCACAGGGAACTGTTTGATAGCATAACGCAGTTAGTGCGGATGTTCATGTAGCGAGTGGAGAGGAGGAGGGGTGCGCGAACAGTCACGATTGCGTGGGGCGGGTTTACAAAATCCCGATGGGCTAAACATATGATTGGTTAAAAAGTGATGAGGTGAGCTTATTTGAACCCTGCCCCCGTATTAAAAAAAAGTTTAATAAGACGTATTCCCATCACATTTATCTTGTAAAAAGTTACACATACTAACAAAATCTATCTCTCTAAAATCGGGGTGGGGTGAGGAGTGGTGGTGGTGATGTTGGTTGGGTGAGGTTGAGCAGAGCTGTGCAACCCTATTGGCTGAAAGATAATACGAAAGAAAAAAAGTAAATACAGGTCATCAATATAAACTAGTTTAAAGGTGTGTGTGTGTGTGTGTGTGTGTGTGTGTGTGTGTGTGTGTGTGTGTGTGTGTGTGTGTGTGTGTGTGTGTGTGTGTGTGTGTGTGTGTGTGTGTGTGTGTGTGTGTGTGTGTGTGTGTGTGTGTGTGTGTGTGTGTGTGTGTGTGTGTGTGTGTGTGTGTGTGTGTGTGTGTGTGTGTATGTGGAGGGAGGGAGGGCTTCGTTGCATTACCCATTACATGGGTGCAAAAGTTATCCATCTTCTCTATTACCTTTTTAACCTGTTATTTCTTTTCCTTCCACAGCTCACTCACTCTCTTTCTTTCTCTTCCCTTATGTTTTTTTCTTTTTCATCCTGACAAAGTTCCATAATATGATCCATAAGAACTAACTCTCTAAAATCTCTTGCTTGATTATGAATTTATTTTGTATGGCGAAAATAGCAATGTGCATTGACAGGCTACAGGGGAAAAATGCAATATTCATCAGATCAAAAAATAACTAGTAACATTGCATTGTGGAACAATCTATGCCCATTTAAAAATTTGAAACGAAAGCGCCCTATTCAATTCTGCTTTGACTGTGTAGCTTTCAATGAATTTTCTTTACTGATGGCGCATGATGTTGAATCGCACAAAGATATGGGATTTTCTTCCTTCAACTGATGCCCTACAGCAAGGATAGTAATATTGGTAGAAGAGATGAGTTGAACGAAAAAAAAATTTGTTACATTTAAGTTATGCTTCATTTCAGACTTAATTTGGAAACCAAACCGTATTCATATTCCATTTTTTTTACAGGGAAATCTCGTGTAGCTGAACTTTCACTCCATTTCCCTATAACAGTATCTATATGTATAACCATCTATTTCTGTTCGTATGTGATTAAAATCTTTCTCATTTCCCTTTTCGTTTGCCCTACTTTCTCAACAGTGTTGCTTTCAAGAATATTAGCACTGAATAAGATGCAACTTGACAGGATATCACGGAGACAACTACGGCAGGTGAGATCAGCTAAAATTAAAACTGACCCGAAATAGATAAAGCCCGATCGTGCCCCGACATAAACTTTAACTAAAACGCGGAAGTAAAAAAAGGCGCCAACATATTTGCAGAGCTCTAAGTACCCTGAACCATGCACGCGCAAGTGAAATCAAACTGTTGGTGATTAATACATTTAGCACAAACCCGAATCAGTCTTATTTAAGTTACTTTTTTTGGTTGTTTTCCAGTTATTCTTCGGATAGGGCATGTGTCCTATATTATGAAGAGTTAGTGTCATAAAGCTCCAAAACTGTTTTTTTTTTATCCCCAAAGAGTTATTATCATCTGTTCAATGTCCGACTCTACCCCCCCCACACTCAAAAGTATTGCAACATACACTATAACGCATACATTTTACGTTGAAGGGGTCTTTCTAAAATGATGTCCTAATTACGTTTATGATTGGAAAATAAAAAAAATTATTTGAAAAGACATCAATGAATATTCTTTCTCGTTTCTTCTCCAAGGCGGAGAGATTATCAAATGCAGGTGCGCCCACGACAGAGGGGCTGGAACATAAAATTTTGCATTTTTTCGCCTCCCCATAAGGGTGGGGTGTTAATTCACACTACCATAACGATGCAAACGAGCGATAAAATACCTGACATTTATATCCGTATTCAATCATTTTCGACCAAAAAAATGAATTATTTACATCACTACAATGCGTAACTGTTAATCATGCCAAATGATATGAATTAACAAACTGATGCTCGAACAAAATACGATATATTTAACAGCGTCTCATTTGCCATAGGGTTGCGTACAGACTTGGGCAAGGAAATGAATTTTCTCCAATGTTACCAATTGAAATTGGTACCAGCTGGAAGTAAACTCTTTATCTATTAAAAGAAGACCAGGTTAGTGGTTTAAATGACTTAATACAAATCGCATGTATCTAGTGAGATCTTTCCACTCAACAATATAATTATAAAAAGGGATTTTCAAAGGGTTTCCTTTACAACTATTTTCTCACAAGATAGACTCTACTTCGGCGAAACCTTTTTGATTTGCTAATCAGACCATTTTCGACGTAGATAAAGTTATTGCAGACACCAATTAGTGTACTATACATGTATGGTGGTACTTCAAAATGGTAATAATACTTCCTAAATGGGTGTAACTATTGGAAAATTGAGACCCTTTATTTAAGAGTATTACCACTTTACATTACGTACGAGATTGTGTGTGTGTTAGTGTAGCCTTTTGACAAGGCCCTCTTGCTGTTATGGGATAGCGAAGCGAACCCAGCCGAGTGCGCAGCTCGAGGGCCTTTTGACATCTGTTTCGTATCCGAAAAGTAATTATTATTCATGACCACAGGAACGACGCAGATCTCTATTTGAATCAACCAATGAAATTGCGCGCTATGCTTTTCTGTCTTGGCCTGGTCAAATATTCGATGGGTTGAAAGAAATTCCTTCAGTTCTGTTAACTACAAAATATATACCATCAAACACCAAATTAGTACACGCTCTTGCTTAAACAGAAAAGCTGAAGCATGTTTGGTTTAATTTTCCTTTTATAAGGTCCATTTTACTTACGTGTAGGAATCATTTCACCTAATGAAATAGTGAACGCTTCCAGATCGTTTCGTATTACACTACAGTATTATGATCTTCAGCCTCATGAATATTTAAAATTATTTCATTGAAGCCCGCGCTCAGTGGATGATTTTCACCGACCATGAATATTGGTGAAAACAATAAAATACAAAAGAAATTCGGTGAAATTCAGGTCAGATGTCAAGAGGCCCTGGCTCGCTGTGCTCGCCAGTTCGCTTCGCTCGGGATCATAATCGACAAACAGAGATTAGCCGCCAGGGCCTCGACAACAGGCTCATGTTAATGTGACTGCTGTATGTGTATGTATGGGTTTGTGTGTGTGTGCTTGCGTGTGTGTTTGTGTGTCTGCATGTGTATATGTGTATATGTGTATATGTCTGTATATGTGGGGGGATGGTTGGTGCATATCTGTGTGTGTGTGTCTGTGCAGAATCGTCATCAATTTTATTGTATTTATCAGAGTATTTCCTATGCAAAACCTGTTCCCTTATGTTTTTTTTCTTTGTCATGATGACAAAGTTCCCTAATATGATCCATAAGAAAAAAAAATCTATTGAATTCTACAATTGCAGGACTTTTGCACGACAACTTGTCTAGCAAATGGTCATGTAATATTATCTCATTCGGTGACCATGTAGAAAATACATATTTCTTTGCCCGACTTTGAACACGTTCCTACGAAAAACAGAAGCAAAATGCGCTCATCTCTCAAAAATGTCCGACTCTACCCCCCCCCCCCCACACACTCAAAAGTATTGCAACATACACTATAACGCATACATTTTACGTTGAAGGGGTCTTTCTAAAATGATGTCCTAATTACGTTTATGATTGGAAAATAAAAAAATTATTTGAAAAGACATCAATGAATATTCTTTCTCGTTTCTTCTCCAAGGCGGAGAGATTATCAAATGCAGGTGCGCCCACGACAGAGGGGCTGGAACATAAAATTTTGCATTTTTTTCGCCTCCCTATAGGGGTGGGGTGTTAATTAACACTAGCATCGCAATTCGGTTTCATATTACCAATGAAACGGTTTTAATGGTTTGGAAAGACTTCCAGCAAACAAAAAATGTCAATATGTTCCTCTGAATAGGTCTCAGAAAGAAGACCACACCCCTCGAAAAAGATAGTGATCTCCTATCTTCATAAGACAGTGGCAAGGAGTAAACGCCCCATATTTTAAACGAGACCTCTTCAAGTTATAATTTCTTATTCTTTTTCAATTCTAAAGGCAGTTTATTATTGTAAACATCTTAAAATTTACTGTCATGAGACTTATCAGTACATTGGATATAATAATGCGAAGAGAAAGCAATAATCTTTAATTAGTAGCCTTATCCTCCTTGTCACTGTCTTATGAAGATAGGAGGTTAACTTTGCGTCTTCGAGGGGCGTGGTCTTTTTCTGAGCCCCTTCAGAAGAAAACATATTTGATATTATTTGTTTGCTGGAAGTCTTCCAAATCATCAAAAACCGTTTCATTGGTAATATAAACCGAATTACTAATGGTAGTGTTAATTAACACCCCACACCCTATGGGAGGCGAAAAAAATTGCAAAATTTTATGGTTCCAGCCCCTCTGTCGTGGTGCACCTGCATTTGATAATCTCTCCGCCTTGGAGAAAAAACGATAAAGAATATTCATTGATGTCTTTTCAAATAATTTTTTTTAATTTTCCAATCATAAACGTAATTAGTAATAGCATCATTTTAGAAAGACCCCTTCAACGTAAAATGTATGCGTTATAGTGTATGTTGCAATACTTTTGAGTGTGTGGGGGGTAGAGTCGGACATTGTAGCAGATGATAATAACTCTTTGGGGATAAAAAAAAAAACAGTTTTGGAGCTTTATGACACTAAGCTCTTCATAATATAGGACACATGCCCTATCCGAAAAAATAACTGGAAAACAACCAAAAAAAGTAACTTAAATAAGACTGATTCGGGTTTGTGCTAAATGTATTAATCACCAACATTTGATTCTTCACTTGCGCCGTGCATGGTTCAGGTACTTAGAGCTCTGCAAATATGTTGGCGCCTTTTTTTTACTTCCGCGTTTTAGTTAAAGTTTATGTCGGGGCACGATCGGGCTTTATCTATTTCGGGTCAGTTTTTAATTTTAGCTGATCTCACCTGCCGTAGTTGACTCCGTGATATTCCTGGTCAATGCATCTTATTCAGTCTATTTCTTGAAAGAACACTGTTGAGAAAGTAGGCGCACAACGAAAAGGGAAATGAGAAAGATTTTAATCAACATACGAACAGAAATAGTGGTTATACAGTATAGATACTGTTATAGGGAAATGGAGGAGAAGCTTCAGCTACACGAGGTTTCCCTGTAAGAAAAAATGCAATATGAATACGTTTGGGTTTTTCAAATTAAAGTCCTGAAATTGAAGCATAACTTAAACTGTATAACAATGTTTTATTTCGCTATCAACCTCATCCTCTTCTACCGAATTACTATCCTTGCCTGTAGGGCATTCAGTTGAAGCGAAAGAAAATCCCATATCTTTGTGCCCGATTCAACATCATGTCGCCATCCAGTAAAGAAAATCATTGAAAGCCTACAGCAGTCAAGAGCAGAATTGAATAGGGGCGCTTCGTTTCAAATTTTTAAATGGGCAGAGATTGTCACAATTGCAAATGTTACTAGTTATTTTTTTTGGTCTGATGAATACTTGCAGTTTTTTCCCTCTGCTAGCACGTCCAATGCACATTGCTATTTGGCCATACTAAATAAATTCTAATTCAAGCAAGAGAAATTTTAGAGATTGAGTTCTTATTGTGATCATATTATGGGAAATTTGTCACGATGAAAAAGAAAAAAAACATAAGGCGAAGAGAAAGAAAAGAGAGATGAGTAGCTGTGGAAGGAAAACAAATAACAGGTTAAAAAGGTAATAGAGAAGATGGATAACTTTTCGCACCCATTGAATGGCGTAAATGCAACGAAGCCCTCCCCTCCACTCCACACACACACACACACACACCACCACGACAGCACACACACACACACACACACATCACACACAACCACACACAACAAATACACGACATACACATACACACACCAATCACACACACACATACACCCACACACACACACACACACAGCACACACACCACACACACACACACCTTTAAACTAGTTTAAATGATTGACCTGTATTTACTTTTTTTCTTTCGTATTATCCTTTCAGCCATAGGGTTGCACAGCCTGCTCAAACCTCACGCACCAACATCCACCACCACCACTCTCCTCACCCACCCCGATTTTAGAGATATAAAGATTTTGTTGCTATGTGTAACTTTTACAAGAAATGATTGATGGAAACTTTTTTTAATAAGCGGGGAG
>JZLH01S0094952.1:22256-33697 GCA_001188425.1 Eucidaris tribuloides | reverse complement strand
CCCCCCACTATTCGTGTTTTCAGCGACTGGCGTGACCGGGAAAAATGTGGAACCTAGGTTTTGGCCGCGGAAAAACACGCCCCTTGGAAAAATCTTGCGTACGCCTATGTTCACGTCTATACTGAGGGTGATTGTTTGTTTGAAAAGGTTTTATTTTGTGCATTTCAATAACATTGCATTACATATAACAAAATTACTATTGATGATACAGATAATCATCAAAATAATACCAAGTACACAAATTACATACATAAACAGAAAAAAGTTAAGATAGATTATAGTTTACACTACATTAAATTTTCAAAGTCATGGTACTCAGAGATGCGTGAATAAATAAGTTCGCTTAATGCATCATTTGAAAGAACATAATCCAAAGTTTATTTTGAACATTTTTTTTTCAATCTTACGCCCAATTACCTTCAAAAATAAGCCTTTGTTTTAGGGTTCTGTTTTTATTTTTGGGATGCACTGTACATCTATTTTCGTTCCTTCACCTGCCTCTGCCCTTTACATTTTTTCCCCTGACAGCATCGATGTTTAATGACAAGTACACGTACAGCTACATCAAGGGCTTGCTGGAAGAGGACCATCCCAACGCCAAGGTGCTCTTCGTCAAGGGAATGGTTCAGGGGATCCAAGACAGATATGACATGGTCGCCACGGGATACAAGCATTCATTTCTCATTCGTCATCCAAAGAGAGTGTTCCGTTCAATTGAAAATATGTCCAAAGGAGCGCCCATGCGCGGTACGTCAATCTACAAAGACATCTTCCAGGAGCTTGAAAGGTTTTACGAATATGTCCAGACGACGTTGGGACAAACTCTGCCTCCGATCCTAGATGCCGATGACGTAATAGCTCACACGGAGCATGTCCTGACGAAATACTGTGACGCCACTGGAATCGAGTTTACCACGAAGATGTTGGAATGGTCGATGGTGGACGAGAGTCAACTGAACTGGCATTGCACAGATGTAGGTCCTATTTCGAATAGAGAGATCCTTGATGCTTCATCCGTGTTGAAAAACGCCATGCAGAGTCAAGGATTCGGAAAGGTCCAGCCACTGCCACTAGACAAGGACTTGTCCGCAGATGTCATGGAATGTGTCGAGCACGCCATGCCAGTGTATGAGAGATTGTACGCCCTTCGTATCAAACCATGAGAAAATGTACAGCTCGTATTATGAGACTCCTCACCAACATTGTCATTCGATCTCCATGATCCTCCCCGTCACCATAATCGTCATCATCGTTATAATAATCGTCATCATCGTTATAATTATCACCTTCATGATCATCATTATCATCTTTGAAAATCATTAGTTAATTCCAGGATCATCATCGTTATCATCATCTTCAGCATCATCATCATCATCGAAATCGTCTAAACATTATCATCGCCGTCATCATTATCGTCATCACTCTTATCATTATCATTAACATCATCATCATCATCATCATCATCATCATCATCATCATCATCATCACCACCATACATTAACATGAAAATTATTGTTATCACTATCATTACCACCACTTCCATTCTTGTCATATAAGCTCACAGAGATTGAGAGCAGCTGTAGACCACACGTTGGCAGGCACTGCCACTGGCCATACTATCACATCACAAAGTCGTTTTAATACTTTAAATTTTACTTTGAAACACGTTTTCGATAATGCAAAGGATAAAACATTTTTAACATGATGTACCTCTGAGATGTGCCATTGAAGTAAACATGGAAAGGAAAAGGCACAATGGGGAAGGGAAGAATAATGATAATCAATGATATCAAACGGAGTGTCTTTCTAAAGGATATAGGAAATGGGCCAGGACACACAAAATGGAGTATTTATCAGCTACTAAACCATCTGAACTGCATTTAAGGAGAAAAAGAAGAAGAAGAAGAAAAAGAAGAAAAAATGCTAATCTCTTTCTATTCTTCATTTACAACTTAGTTTTTGCCATAATTCTCTGAAATTTTCTTTTAAATCTCGTAGGTGATGTAGAACTGAAAAATTCACCGAACGTTCTCATTATGCAAAATTAATGCGTGCATGCAATAAAAAAACAATTATACCGAGTTGTTAAATCATATCATATGGAAGATCATCATTTTATAGGAAAAGTGTTTCCAGTGTTTCAGGAATGGTACATTTTATATAAAGTCGTCCGATCTGATGATACATTTCCTTCGCAGAAGTTGCCTATTTACAGTAATATCAACTGCATTGGCTTTCTCTTGTAGATGCATGTGAAATGATCATATGGGTTTTTGAAAAATAAATGTTTGTTATGGTTGGTGAAATGATTGATGGTTCAATCACTCCTCAATAAGAGATGTTTGAAAAGTTAAATGAAGAACCATATTCTAAGACATGACCGAAATATCTTTCATATTAGTACACTAATAAGAAATAATCATAACAAAATTGGTCAGAAACTCGCCAGACCAGTCAAAAGTGGCCCGAAATAATCTAATCAAAGGGACGAGAATCTGATTTTAAAAGGATTAGTAAATTAACTTGTCAAGAAATATTACGTTAATTTGTTTAAGGAATAAATAGGTAGTTTGTAGACTGCAGTAATGAGTTTGCTCAGGTTCTATTTGTTGGGGTTTGTATTGAATTTAGTAGTTAGAGTTGAGAGATGTTTGAGGAATTTTACAATTTCTACTAAAATAAAAAAAAATATGTGGAAAGCCTGTTTACGTTAACAAATATTTGATACATACAATGATGACAGGTATGATATTTAACTCATCTCCCATCTGATAGCCATTAATAAGCCAAAATTCGAAGGCCAAAAATATAAATAAATAAATAAATAAATAAATAAATAAATAAATAAATAAATAAATAAGTAAAATTGTTAACAATTTTCATGAGGAAATTTGGATCTCAATAAAGGAGAGGTTTGTTCATACCTCAAAACACAAGTCTACGACCTTACATACTCCACCGTAAGACTAGTTGGTTCACGTTCGGGCCAAATATCCCTGGCTCTGTGAGTGAGTGGGTGTGTGTGTGTGTGTGTGTGTGTGTGTGTGTGTGTGTGTGTGTGTGTGTGTGTGTGTGTGTGTGTGTGTGTGCGTGTGTGCGTGTGCGCGTGTGTGGGTGTGGGTGTGCGTGTTTCTCTGTGTGTGATTTCATGCGTATTTTATCGATGGTATGAATGATAAAAACAATCGACTTCTTTATCTCACCGAACTTCCAGGGTAGAATTTTAAATCTTAAAACTGACATTGAATTTCCCACGAAATCGGACAAAGAACGCTTTACACTTTCTTTTACATTATGATATGATCGAATATGTGAGACTGAGAAATTAGAGATCGAATATAAGGAAAAGCAATTGGCATAACAACAACAACAACAACAGCAACGACAACAACTACTACACTTTTACTACTACTACTGTTACTACTACTACAATTACTACAGTAGTAGTACATGTAGTACTATATACTATCACTACATAATTTTATCATTATCAGATTATTATATCTGTAATTTATATTAATTTATTATCATTATTATTGTTATTATTATTATTATTATTATTATTATTATTATCATTATTATTATTATTATTATTATTATTATTATTATCATTATTACCATTATTATTATTATTATTATTATTATTATTATTATCATTATTATTATTATTATTATTATTATTATTATTATTATTATTATTATTAACAAAGCAGTAACAGCTAAAACTACTTATAATTTCAACAAACCGTGTCCTGCAAACAGCAACAACAATTTCGGAACACGAAATTTTATCTTTAATTTTTGACGCCATCAGACATGATGCGCGATGTACCCGCTGGCGCGCACCCCATGTCAAGTTTCCCTGGATCCGTTGGTCAATCAACACACTGATGGAAAATCTATTCTAGGTGCCTGCATAAGCGTGACATAGTAATTTCACTTTAACATATTCCTGTCCGGGGTGCTGCTGCACTTACTAACTTACTGCTATCTTTCGATTGTGTACACGTAGTGATAAGTTCGTCCTGAAACTCGTTTTGTTTTATGTCAACATGGCGTCTAGAACGATAAACAGATTCTGTTCAAAAGTCGCACACAATGCGATGGAATAACCAGTGCATATGTAGGCCTATACAATCAAATTGCGGTTTAAAACTTCCTCCTAGTATTTACATTGGTCAGAACACTTAGAAAGTCTCATGTAGCAACAATATCATCGTTGCAAGCAGGGATAAACCCGTGTTATGAAGAGCATGGCGTTGTGTCTCATCGGCACCGCGTAGTTGCACCTCGGCCCGTTGATTTTAGATCGGTTGGACGAACGGCAATTTTTCTTTAACATGTCATCGGACATTACGGACAGATCTTCGAAACAAGCCCGTATCATGATATGGAGTACACCGCGTTCCGTCTCCACGGCGTTTGCCCGTTCGATGGGAGCTCGGGGTGATACTGCAGTCTTCTTTGAACCCTACTTGGCGTGCTATTCCTTCGGCCCGGAGAAGACACTAACTTGGGGTGATGATATACCAGGTCGGTAATAAAGAGATAATGAACTAATTAGATGAACTCATTTAACTTCGATCGATGCCGTGACGCCAATGTGACACATTTTAACTGCATATGTTCCTTCATCACCACGCCATGGCATTTTTGACCCGGGGGGGGGGTCGCTCTCCATACGGCCTGTCTCCCACCCGTGTCCAACAGCCTCAGAAATGCACCCTAAACAGCGTAACCTACATAACCAAATTTGCAACCCTTAATGGCGTAACACATCAGAAAAGCTTCCCTAAGTGGCGTGACTCCCATGAAATCCACTTATTCTGATACCCTAATTGGCGTGAATAGGGAATCCACTAATTTGATACCCTAAGTGGCGTAAATAGTGAAATCAACTTATTTGATACCCCACCCACGTGTCCTTCTCATCTAAAACATTATTGTACATTGCGCAACCCGAAGTGGTTCACTTAACAATTCATAAATAATTCTCCTAATTATCAAACGTTCATTTTGGAGATGTTATCAGATCCACAAAATCTTTCCACCCCTAAATGGCGTAATCTACATAACCAAATTAGTAACCCTAAATGGCGTGACATGTGAGAAAAGACTACCCTAAGTGGCGATTGCCAGTGAACGGTGCTCAAAAAGCTACCCTTTTTCCAAAAGACGTCGACGACGCCCGAGGGCTGGAAAAGGGATCCTTTACGACGCTTTTTCTGGACGCGGGTGCGTAGCAGGCTGTGTGGAGAGCGACCCCCCCCCCCCGGATTTTTAATGGGTATGTTTATGCAGTGACAAAAATTCCACAGCATTCGTATTCAGAATTTGCTTTATTACATTCCAAAATCACTTCAGTCAAGCTACACTTTACCGAAATTTTAAACTACACATACGGCTATTGACGGCTGCAGCTCAATAAGAAATAAATAACATGCTGACATCTCTTTCGTTTTTCCTTTTGCAGCCATGCTCAATGATAAGTACACGTACAGTTACATCAAGGGTTTGCTGGAAGAGGACCATCCCAACGCCAAGGTACTCTTTGTTAAAGGGATGGTGGAAGCACTCAGAGCACGAAAATACGACGACATTCTTGCTACAGGTTACAAGCATTCCTTCCTCATCCGCCACCCGTCGAAGGTCTTCCGTTCAGTGGAATATTTGTTCAGACGTCTCCCCGAAAATGAAAAGTACGTGTACAAAGACATCTACCAAGATCTTGATAGATTGTACGATCACGTACAGACATCGTTAGGCCAGGCTCAGCCTCCTATTGTAGACGCCGATGACCTCATCGTTCACCCTGAGAAGATTCTACCTAAGTACTGCGAAGCCGTGGGGATCGAATTTCTACCAAAGATGTTGGAGTGGGACACCGTACACCCGACCAAGCTAAACTGGTATTGTCTCGATGTCGGTCCTATTGCAGTTCAGGAGCAGTTGGATACGGGTGTGTTTTCGAACGCGATGGACAGCAAGGGGTTCGGAAACAGCGTATCACCGCCAGACGAGAAGGAACTGTCTGCGTATGTCATAGAATGCGTGGAACGCGCCATACCGATCTATGAAAAGTTGTATGCACTCCGTATTAAACCATAAGAAACTTTATATGTGCTCTCGAATTTATCGCCAGTATTGTCAGTAATGTCGGTTTACCACTATCTTCAACTTCGTCGTTCTTTTCATCGTCTTCAAATCACTGGCGGGATGGCATAGTGGTTAGAGCGTCCGCCTCACGTCCTGAAGGTCTCGGGTTCGAGCCCCGGCCGGGTCATACTAGAGACTTTTAAAAATGGTACCTTTTGCTTCATAGCCAAGTGCTCGGCATTCTAGAACGAAGAAGGGTAATAATAATTTCATGTTATGCAGGGCCCGCTGGCAGAGCAGTCTATTTAACTGACATGGCTACCCTGGGTAAATAAGACGTTATTATTATTATCGTCATCAACATAACTCCAGACGAGACTTCGGAGGAGTATATACACCACCCTTGCCAGACACTGAATGTGGCACTATGGCAGTCACTGAGGAGGGTTTGAAGCGTTAAATTTCTGACAAGTTTTCTTTCTTTTTGAAATCAATGTGATTTATTGTGTTATAGATAGATAGATAGAAAGATAGATAGATAGATAGATAGACAGGTAGATAGATAGATGGATAGATAGATAGGTAGGTAGAAAGATAGATAGATAGATAGATAGACAGGTAGATAGATAGATGGATAGATAGATAGGTAGGTAGGTAGGTAGGTAGGTAGGTAGGTAGGTAGGTAGATATAAATGGATAGAGAAATGGATAGATAGATATACAAAAAATGGATAGAGAGATATAGCGAATAGGTAAATTAGATAGAGAGATAGTTATTAGATGGATAGAGAAATGGATAGACAGATAGACAGAAAATGGATAGAGAGATATATTAAATAGATAGATAGATAGATTATAAGATTGATCGATAGATATATAGGTTGATAGGTTAATAGATAGATAGATAGATGGATAGATAGATAGATAGGTAGGTAGGTAGGTAGGTAGGTAGGTAGGTAGGTAGGTAGGTAGGTAGGTAGGTAGATATAAATGGAGAGAGAAATGGATAGAGAGATATAGCGAATAGATAAATTAGATAGAGAGATAGTTATTAGATGGATAGAGAAATGGATAGACAGATAGACAGAAAATGGATAGAGAGATATATTAAATAGATAGATAGATAGATTATAAGATTGATCGATAGATAATTTATATAGGTTGATAGGTTAATAGATAGCTAGCTAGCTAGCTAGCTAGATAAATAAATATATAAATTGATTGATTTATAGTAGATATATTGTAGATTTGAACGATTGAGAATACGGAAATAAAAATAAAAAAATGGAAATTGAAACGTAATGATTACGTCTCTGCTGCGAGACATACAGTAAGTATGTTTGTGAGTGTTTGATCCTATTCGACATATCGCGTATTGCAATTAATCACAAAGGCTAGTCGTATTTCATCATCATAATGTTTAGATAATACAGCTGCATGTTAGCCGCTTTTGGTGGGACATCATGCAAAAAACTCCTGATCATCGTGACAAAGCGACATTGCGTCAGAAATAATACTTGCCTATAGTCGTCTATCAACTACAATGAGGTTTTAAACGATTAGCAATGACATGATTCGATACGTATTATTGATTCACCGAATATGAATAGGGAGTCGTGTCAATCTTTTAACGTCCACACTGCTTGTAGGGACGGATCTGTCGAGAAAAAGCCAGTTTATTTTGTAGAACGATGTGTCTTCGTGTGGATTTTATTGATAACTGAACTGTGATAGTGTGATAACCTTGTGTATGCGCATGTGTGTTCCGACGGGCTCTCCCAATTCCGTGGGCCTTCTCCTAGCCAATAAAATTTGATTTTTACATTTTTAGAATCCTCAGACTTCCCACTACAAACACTCATCGTCAATATATTTATAGATGGCACAATTTATGAAGCGGCAAAGTCAGAAAAAAATGAGAAAAACGGGAATCTTCCACGAGATTTTTTTTACCAAAAAGGAAATTCCGCGGGTCATAACACTACAAACACTCATTGTCAATATATTTATAGATAGCACACTTTATGAAGCGGCAAAGTCAGAAAAAAATGAAAAAACGGGGATCTTCCACGAGATTTTTTTTTACCAAAAAGGAAATTCCGCTGGTCATAATATTGACTTCGGTCACATATTTTGATCTAACCTTAAAGAGAAACCTTTGATTTTCATAAATCTCGTGTCAATAGTATATAAAGCTTGTAGATTTGTTACAATGGCAAAAAATGTGCCAAAAACGACGGTTTTAGTTCCAGTTTACCATTGTGTTGCAAAACTCTAGACCATAAAGAAAGTAACAGATTGCTTAGAAATTGATATGACCTAACTGGGCTCCAGCTCAGTGAGAAATAAATAATATGCTGACATCTCTTTCGTTTTTCCTTTTACAGCCATGCTCAATGATAAGTACACGTACAGTTACATCAAGGGTTTGCTGGAAGAGGACCATCCCAGCGCCAAGGTACTCTTTGTCAAGGGGATGGTGGAAGCACTTAGAGCCCGAAAATACGACGACGTTCTGGCTACAGGCTACAAGCATTCCTTCCTCATCCGCCACCCGACGAAAGTCTTCCGTTCAGTGGAATATTTGTTCAGACGTCTCCCCGAAAATGAAAAGTACGTGTACAAAGACATCTACCAAGATCTTGATAGATTGTACGAGCATGTAAAAACGTCGTTGGGCCAGTCTCTACCTCCCATTGTCGACGCCGATGACCTCATCGCTCACCCCGATAAGGTTCTACAGAAGTACTGCGAAGCCGTGGGGATCGAGTTTCTACCAAAGATGTTGGAGTGGGACACCGTACACCCGACCAAGCTAAACTGGTATTGTCTCGATGTCGGTCCTATTGCAGTTCAGGAGCAGTTGGATGCGGGTGTGTTTTCGAATGCGATGGACAGCAAGGGGTTTGGAAACAGCGTATCACCGCCAGACGAGAAGGAACTGTCTGCGTATGTCATAGAATGCGCAGAACGCGCCATGCCGATCTATGAAAAGTTGCATGCACTCCGTATTAAACCATAAAGAAACTTTACATGTGCTCTTGAATTTATCGCCAGTATTCTAATGTCGGTTTACCACTATCTTCAACTTCGTCGTTCTTTTCATCATCTTCATATCACTGGGCGTGATGGCATAGTGGTTAGAGCGTCCGCCTCACGTCCTGAAGGTCTCGGGTTCGAGCCCCGGCCCGGTCATACTAGAGACTTTTAAAAATGGTACCTTTTGCTTCCTAGCCAAGCTGCTCGGCATTCTAAAACGAAGAAGGGTAATAATAAAATTTATGTTGTGCAGGGCCCGCTGGCAGAGCAGTCTATTTAACTGACATGGCTACCCTGGGTAAATAAGACGTTATTATTATTATCGTCATCAACATAACTCCAGACGAGACTTCGGAGGAGTATATACACCACCCTTGCCCGACACTGAATATGACACTATGACAGTCACTGAGGAGTGTTTGAAGCGTTAAATTTCTGACAAGTTTTTATTTCGTTTTGAAATCAATGTGATTTATTGTGTTATAGATAGATAGATAGATAGATAGATAGGTAGGTAGGTATATGTAGATATAAATGGATAGATAGATATACAACAAATGGATAGAGAGATATAGCGAATAGATAAATTAGATAGAGAGATAGTTATTAGATGGATAGAGAACTGGATAGACAGATAGAAAATGGATAGAGAGATATATTAAATAGATAGATAGATAGATAGAAAGATAGATTGTAAGATTGATCGAAAGATATATAGGTTGATAGGTTAATAGATAGATAGGTAGCTAGCTAGATAGATAAATAAATAAATATATAAATCGATTAATTTATAGTAGATATATTGTAGATATGAACGATTGTGAATACGGAAATAAAAAAAAAATGGAAGTTGAAACGTAATGATTACGTCTCTGCTGCGAGACATACAGTAAATAATTATGTATGTGAGTGTTTGATCCTATTCGGCATAATCGCGTATTGCAATTAATCACAAAGACTAGTTGTATTTCATCATGTTTTGATAACACAGCTGCATGTTAGCCGCTTTTGGTGGGACATCATGCATAAAATTCCTGATCATCGTGGACAAAGCGACATTGCGTCAGAAATAATACTTGCCTATAGTCTATAGTCGTCTATCAACTACAATGAGGTTTTAAACGATTAGCAATGACACGATTCGATACGTATTATTGATTCACCGAATATGAATTGGGAGTCATGTCAATCTTTTAACGTCCACACTGCTTGTAGGGACGGCTCTGTCGAGAACAAGCAAGTTTATTTTGTCAAACGATGTGTCTTCGTGTGGATTTTATTGGTGACTGAACTGTGATAGTGTGATAACCTTGTGTATGCGCATGTGTGTTCTTGTGTGTGTGTGTGTGTGTGTGTGTGTGTGTGTGTGTGTGTGTGTGTGTGTGTGTGTGTGTGTGTGTGTGTGTGTGTGTGTGTGTGTGTGTGTGTGTGTGTGTGTGTGTGCTTGTGACGGTGTCTAAGTGTCTGTATAGATGGTAGGGTAGGTATAGGTAAGTAGGTAGGTAGGTTAGAGTATGGTATAATGTGGATAGAGAAATGGATAGATAGATATACAAAAAATGGATAGAGAGATATAGCGAATAGTAAATTAGATAGAGAGATAGTTATTAGATGGATAGAGAAATGGATAGACAGATAGACAGAAATGGATAGAGAGATATATTAAATAGATAATAGATAGATTATAAGATTGATCGATAAGATATATAGGTTGATAGTTTAATAGATAGCTAGCTAGCTAGCTAGCTAGATAAATAAATATATAAATTGATTGATTATAGTAGTATAATATTGTAGATATGACGATGAGAATACGAAATAAAATAAAAAATGGAAGCTGAAAGCGTAATGATTACGTCTCTGCTGCGAGACTACAGTAAGTATGTTGTGAGTGTTTGATCCTATTCGACATATCGCGTATTGCAATTAACACAAAGGCTAGTCGTATTTCATCATCATAATGTTTAGATAATACAGCTGCATGTTAGCCGCTTGGTGGGACAATCATGCAAAAAACTCCTGATCATCGTGACAAAGCGACATTGCGTCAGAAATAATACTTGCCTATAGTCGTCTATCAACTACAATGAGTTTTAAACGATTAGCAATGACATGATTCGATACGTATTATTGATTCACCGAATATGAATAGGGAGTCGTGTCAATCTTTTAACGTCCACACTGCTTGTAGGGAGGATCTGTCGAGAAAAAGCCAGTTTATTTGTAGAACGATGTGTCTTCGTGTGGATTTTATTGATAACTGAACTGTGATAGTTGTGATAACCTTGTGTATGCGCAATGGTGTG
>JZLH01S0094931.1:44427-54440 GCA_001188425.1 Eucidaris tribuloides | reverse complement strand
CCCAACAATCCCAGGACCCACTCCGCCCACCCCCGCAGTCACCCTCACGACATACTTGGACTACTATTTGATTCTTCCTAATGACGTACAGATGATCGTCATCGAATATACAAACTCAACACAATGAACGCATAAATCATATCAGGCATCATAGCCTATCAGACACCAACAACCAAAACATTGAAGTCATGGTGTTATTCTAGGAGATTTATTACTGATCATTTTTAAATGCCCACGTTAAGTCTCTCATGTCCCCCGCTGCGCCGCGCGATTTTACGATTTTCGGGCGCGTACTGCCTTATTTCGGAGGTTCCAATTGTTTGGAAAAAGGTTCCCGAAATCGATGTAGAACTTCAGTCAGGTATTCAAAACTACTCGAAAAAAATCGGGCCGCAAAATTCGACGCGAACCGCGCCTCCCTATCGTGGCGCGCGCGCACCAAAAATGCGACCAAATGGTTCCTGAAACGATGCCAGACAAAATCTAGGGTCTTGGGTTATACTTTTTACAGTTTTGACGCGCCCCGTACCCGCGCTCCCGTCGTGACGCGCGCTGCGGCACCGTGGCTTTGCCAGAGGTAACTTGGACCCCTTACCTTAGACACTGTGCACAAATTTCCGCGTTACGTAATTCTTTTCGACCTTTCAGTTAATGATGATATATTGCGCATAAACACGATTTTTTGACAAATGAATGGTCATAGATGACCGATCTCACGGAAGCACTGATCACCTACAATGACATTCATTTGTCGACACAGATATTGTCATGACTGCCATGACCATGGGAACGAGTACTGCAACATGACCAGGTACATGTTCGTTCTTACGAACGATATTCTGGGACGACACAAAAAGTGGTTCAGAGAAAGAAGAAGAAGCATGAAGAAGATTTTGACGCGCGACGAAATCAATGGCTTGATCCGCACGGTTTACCACGTTCCCTGCGGGACGTGCGCCGGGGGCATCACCAACGAAGGAAGATTTTGTCGACGAAATCAATGCGTGATCCGCAACGGTTACACAGTCTGGGCGCGATCACATTAAAACTTAATTTATAGGGCCTGTCTGGGCCTGCAAGTATCACACAGTACCCCTTATTTAGGCTGTCTTTATCACCACGTACCATAATTCTTACAATACTCACAAGGTCATTTGTTTTCTTAACTTATGCCTGTTAGTTGCTGGCTCCTTCTCCCTTTAAATGTAGGTGTCCTTTTCAAAATAAACCAATGGCAGTAAGAAGGATGAGTATGGAAAACTAGTTAGGGTTGGTTATATATAACAATGGATGTTGAACAATAGAGTCAGCAAATAGAAGGAATCTGAATAGGAGAGGAATGAAGGAGATCTGGGTGAAATAGGGTGGAGTTCAATGATAATGAGCGACAACATAAAGAGCTTAACAAAAGTGAACTAAGCTAGATACCAAGCTACTACTGAAAAGAATTTGAAGTGAACTATTCTCATATTATAACACAAATGTGAAATGGAAACCAACGAAATGGGGAACTCTGATGAAAGATTTTCCACTTCATCCAATCAATACTCCAGTTTATTCTTAAACATCTTTGTAATTCTTTCTTTACTTATATAGTACAGTTCATCTAAAGAACGGTCGTATGAGAAACCGTTTTAACATCACATTAACCATATCAAGAATTCATCCCTCGCTAGTCTTCTCTCTATCATTGATTTCTTTGCTACCAAGAATTCATGTTTTAATATTAAGAACTAATTCCTCTTAACTTAGAATTCATTTTTAAAGAACAAAACAAAAAATCATTTTTCATATCAACAATTCATTTCTTGATATCAAAAATTCAGATTTTTATGAATTCATCTCTCGCTATCAAGAATATTGATATTTTTTCACTGTCAGGAATTTATGTTTTGAAATCAAGAATTCATCCCTCGTCATCAAGAATTCATCTCTCGCTAACAAGAAATCGTTTTTCATATCAAGGATTTATTTTTTAATAACAATTGATTTCTTGATAGCACGAAGGTAATTTGTGATTTTACGAACGTGAAATAATGTAGTAAAGTTATAAAATCCTGCTGGGGAGCGCAGAGAGAATAATTCTTTTCGGGGAAAAGGCAAGGGAAGAACAAAAAGTACTTTTAATTTTTGAAAAAAACTCCGCTGTGCTCCCTCTTTCAAGGTAAATCGATATAATTGTAATAGTGTTGCTCACAATGAAACCCCTGAAGTTGCCCGACAACACGATCAAAGCTGCAAACATTTCGGAGGTGTTTGAATATTTTCTTTCGTGTACCCACAGCTGCCACTTTGAGAAAACAAACAGAAGAAAATAATTGATTGAAGAGAAACTTAAATAATCTATTTTAAAAATGACTTTGACTTAATACTGTAACGATTATTTCAAAAGTTGCACCAATCAAAATTTTGGCCCCAGTTTCAGTTTCCTCATTCACTTCGGATTACTTTTGCTTTTCGACATCGCCCTTATAAGGTACGCCGCTGTTCTAGGATGTCCCCGAGGTTGCGCATACTTCAACCTTCCTATCTCATATTGTTTACGACAGCGATTCGGATTTGGCTGTATTTCAGTTAGATTCACAACTGGTGTCAGCATTTTTTTTTACTTCTTTTTTCTTTATAGAAAACCGCAATAAGAGTAAATTTCGAATATGATTGAGTTTTTACTGAACTTTAACCGCGAAATTTCAATAGAATTTCCACAGATCACCTCATAAACCCCAAGTTATCCGTTGGATAGAACTCCTTTAAATTAAAAATCAAACTTGTACCAAATTCACACTTTCAACACGTACATGTGAAATTGTTCACTATTTTGATTAAAGGGTATGTATCGATTTAACAGTTACTCTATTTCTCATTTTAAGAAGAATGTGAGTGACAGTAGTTGTTTTGTTTTTCATTTGGCAATTGACTTATTTGCAATATAAAAGCAATAAAGAAAAATTACCGTTTGTTTTGCAGGACTCGATAGCGCATCCAGTGACAGTGGTGACGAGAGTTGTGTTGTTGTCCACATTGAAAAGAACAACAGAAGCTGGCACTTCCATACGGAAAAATGTAATGAAAGGAAGGCGATACCTGTCTGCACAATTGTCCACTAGTCGTTGTTCTACTTTTGATCAAACATTGTTAAAATGTCGAAAGTTGGCTGTCTAATGTTGAGTATTATTTATCAGAACCACCAGAGGCGCAAACCTGGGGGTGGGGGCCGGGGAGGGGGGGATTGCCTCCTCCTATAAAAATATTGGGGGGGGGGGCAAACATATGGTATTTGCCCCCCCCCCCATACATTTTGACAACTGACAATATTCATAATATGCAATGCATAAATGTTTTAAAAGCATTGGAAAGGACTATAAAACCATCAAATATGGCCTAAAAATACTATTAAACATATTTGGCGTGCGAAGAGCGCGCCAAAAAGTTTGGACATTTTTTTTCACTTTTGCCACCCCCTACCCCCTCCCCAATCCGAAACATGGATCGACGCCCCTGAGAACCACGTTTTGTAAGTCTAAAACCATGGTAATGTTAATATAGGTCTTTTTCATGTACTGGTCACTGATTATTAATAATCAATCTTTGAATAAAGTCCAAATGTTTCAGTTTACGTTTAAACTTCCATATATGTCGCCACCTGCACCAATTGAGATCACATAATGCATATCACAACATCCAATTCAATTTGACGGCGCAGATTTTTCAATGGCATATTTCTTATTAAATCGTTATGCGGCGATACGAATGTTATTACAAGCATTTACATAATATAATTTTATAACAAAGATTACACAGTTATATGTTATATACTAGTATTACATAAATATCCCATGTCGTCACAGTAATTTGTTGAAATGGAAAAGCACATTCTTTTTATGGAAGATTGTGCCCGTATTTTTTTTTAATCTTACATTTGTCTCATCAAATCATTCTCCCTGCCTTGGGAACTATATACAAGTCACTGTCACATGTAGGTCACATATAGGTCACATGTAATCTTCAGGTGTAATTGAATATGTTATTGGTATTATACCTGATCACACTGAAATCAAAATTTGCATGATTTTATTGGGAGCTGTGATGTTACAGTTAATCATTGTAAGTCTTACAATAGCATATTCATGTAGATTTAAATGACATAATCATAATCTATTTGGGGGAGAATTTATATGATATAGTTCTGTGTCAAACTTGTTTTAATAAGTACAATTAACATTTGCATTAAATCTATTGGTAGCTGCATTGCCGTGAATCATTGAATGTTCTAAAATTCACTGTATTTCCTTTGTAGTGATGATATCACGGTGTACACATGTAGAGTGTCATATACATGTTATCATATTAATTTTTGAATGAAACGATGTAATTCTGTATCATAAGATCACATAAAAATTGTAGAATACTCATTAATTTAGCAAAGTTATGTAATATTACATTATCGTAGTTTTATGACAGCGCATTATATATATTACGCTATACATAAGGTATAGTTGATTGATTGTTTGACTGTTTGATTGATTGATTGATTGATTATATTTATTATTTTCTTCCGTATAATGAAATAGAAACGAGATGAATACAATATTGCCATAGTTTTACATTACCTAGTACGATGCATAGTTTGATAAACGTTCGATTTTGAGCTATATATATATATATATATATCTGTGAGATCCGGGAATCCCTGAAAAGGTGCTCAATATCTATCGATAGAGCGCAATATATTTGAAATAGGATGAATTTAATACTCCAATGTGGCTACTACCAGTTTCATGCTTTAAATTAGCAATCATTAGGCCACTGACACTAAAATGGAAGTTAAGCAAATAAGTGAGAGTGTGAATACATATAAGTACCAGTTACTACTGAGTTCGAATGGATACGTTTAAATAACGTTGATATACTTAGGAATCGATAATGCTTACGGAAGATCGATAATTACTTAGAAACACTGCTAAAATCTTAGAGATACAATCGGATAACAAATTAGGAATCGATAATGTACGGTAGAACGGTTATGGTTATTACTTTAAGAGGTACCAGCGGAGAAAGATCGATTACAGTCTATCTTTTTGGGCGAGTATTGAAACATCTTAATTGAAATTTGTTCTTGTGTTTGCAGGTTGAGACTACTTCAGATCTTTTGTTGAGCGATGATTTTCTGTCGGCACAGGCGATATACTGCTTCTCCGACAAACAGAGGTGACATCTTTTCGAGGAGTTGGTGTATGCTTGAGCGTGTTGGACAATGTCCAATTTGATGCTGTAGGTGGTGTTCTGATCTTTGAGATTCCAGATGTATTTTGAGCGTGAGAGCCGAGTTAGCGTTACTTCGGTGGGTGAAGGAGTGTTTGTGGTTTGAAAAGCGGGTTTTGAATTGTCCTTCCGTGAGTCCGATGTATTCCATCTCTTGTTGAGGGGTTGTGACGGTCGCTTTGTAGATGACGGATTCGGATAGGCATTTACCGTTGAGGGGGCACTCGGGTTTACGGCGGCAGTTGCATTTTCTGTCGGGGGCTTGTGAGGTGGGTGTGGTGACTTTCTTGTTATGCTGCGATATTATGGATCCCATGTTTGGCATGCACGAATAGCTGAGTTTGACGGTGTTCCGGTTGAAAATTTTGTGGAGGGGTGATCGTTGGTGGAAATGTCTGTTTAGAAGATGCAGGAAGGTTTTGCCGATGTTGGTGGTGATGTTCTTGCTGAAAGGTGGGTTAAACCATATAATGTTTCTTCGCCGTTGCCGTTTGCGGTTCTGCTGGTTTTCATGGAACGAAAATTGAGGGATGTGTCCACTGGCGTTGAGGGCATGTTCGTATTCTGGGTAAGCCGAGTCAAAGGTTGCTTTGCAGTCAGAAAGGTCGCAGATACGTTTGTTGATGGCGGTTGGAAGTTGCTTGATGATAGATGGAGGGTGGTTGGAACTAGAGTTGATGTACATTGGTGAGTCGTTGGGTTTCCTATAACGGCCTGTATGATCCATAGATAGATAGATGATAGACTGATGATAGATGATAGACTGTAATCGATCTTTCTCCGCTGCTACCTCTTAAAGTAATAACCGTTCTACCGTACATTATCGGTTCCTAATTTTGTTATCCGATTGTATCTCTAAGATTTCAGTAGTGTTTCTAAGTAATTATCGATCTTCCGTAAGCATCATCGATCCCTAAGTATATCAACGTTGTTTAAACGTATCCATTCGAACTCAGTAGTAACTGATACTTAGGCCTATATATATTCACTTTCTCACTTATTTGCTTAACTTCCATTTCATTGTCAGTGGACGGCCTAGCACGACAGCTGACAAAATTCTCTGGTCTCTGTTATGTTGGTCGCCAAAATTCAGAATTTTTGAATTTCAATTCTTTAAACTTTCGAATTGTCGGAAATAGTTTTCAGACCTTCCAGTTTTTGTATTTTCACATCGGGAAAAGAAATCTCAAACTCGTGAATTTCCAGTTTTTTCCAAGAAGTCACGCTGCCCGTACTGGGTTTCTCGGAATCCCCAGGTCAGGAACAGCGCTATTCCAGGAATTCAGCCACGCCTTCCCCGCTTTCAGCGAACAGGTAAGCACATTTCTGGGAGCTCCTAACCGGCACATGCACCCACCACAGCACCACGTTGATTTAATTCAGAAGACGACACAATTTATGCTAGCATGATAGTAGGAGATGCAGATGAAGACCCATTTTGGGAAGAAGTTCAGGAGTTGAAACGTCAAATAAAACAAAGAGACGAAAGTCCCACAACATCTACGCAAAACCCAAATAAAAGATGTAGACTTGATACTGTCACCGAAAGTCCCACAACAGTAACCCAAAAGGAAAAGACAACAGTAAAACCGAATCGTAAATTACCTCTAATCATGATTGTATCGATATCAGCTGTTGGCAGTAGGCCAATTACAACATTGAGTCCCATACAAATAGCCAAATATGGGGTAGTAATCATACTGATAAAAATGGACACACTATTGAAGAATTTATTTGCGAAAAAAATCTCGTTTATCTTAATGATGGATCCCCAACTAGACTTGACCCCCATACTGGTTCCTTGTCATGTATCGACTTATCAATAACTACAAGTGCACTTGCTACAAAAAGCAAATGGACCGTTTATAACGACCAACTTGGCAGTGATCACTTCCCAACACATATTTACTTACATACGGGAACCCAAACCCATATTCCAACTACGTCCGATGATAAAACAAATATAACTGAAAACAATTGGTCATTTGGCAAAGCTAAATGGGATGACTTTAGGGAAAAAACTATATTATATATAATATATATATATATATATAGTATATCAATTTATTAATATTTATACAAGTACTGAAGATTACCGCTCAGCCAACTCGAAAACCGCCACTTCCTTGAGCCACTTTTCAACTAACAGATGGATCATACAGCCGTAAGAAAACCCAACGACCACCATGTGACAATCAACTCTAGTTCCAACCACTCCAATCTAAATGCAATGCAACTCCAACCGCCATCAACACAACTATCTGCGAGCTCTCAAGACGTCAAAGCCAACCTTGACTGGCTTACCCATGAATACGAGACACGCCGTCAACGCCAGCGAACAATTCCGCATTTTCGTTCGCAAGAAAACCAGAGAAACCGCAAAAACAGGCACGGCACAGAAACATTAATAATGGTTTAACCCCACCTTTCAGCAAGAACATCACCACAACATCGGCAAAACCTCGCCCATCTTCTAAGCAGACATTTCCACCAACAGATCACCCCTCCACAAAATTTCAACCGGAAAACACCGTCAAACTCGCTATTCGTAGGCATGCCCAAACATGGATCCATAATATCGCAAGCATAACAAGGAAGTCATCCACACCCACCTCACTAAGCCCCCGGCAGAAAAATCATACTGCCGCCGAGAACCGAGGTGCCCCCTCATGGTAAATGCTCATCCGAATACATCATCTATCAAGCGACCGTCACAACCCTCAACAAAGTATGGAATCATCGGACTCACGGAAGGTCAATTAAAACCCGCTTTTCAAACACACAAACACTCCCTCACCACCGAAGTAACGCTAACCGGCTCAACGGCTCACAAATGACATCTGGAATGCTCAAAGATCAGCGAACTACCACCTAACTAGCATCCTAAAATGACATTGTCCAACATCGCTCAAGCTACACCAATCTCCTCCGAAGATGTCCACCTCTGTTTGTCGGAGAAGCAGTATATCGCCTGTGCCGACAGAAAATCATCGCTCAACAAAATCTGAATGTCTGCACCTGCAACAAAGAACAAATTTTCAATTAAGATGTTTCATAGCTCGCCAAAAGATGACTGTAATCGATCTTCTCTCGCGCTGTAGCCGGTCTTTAAAGTAATAACACCATAAACCGTTTACCCGTACATTAATCGATTCCTAATTTGTTATGCCGATTGTATCTCTAAGATTTTAGCAGTGTTTCTAAGTATTATGCGATCTTGTCGAGCGTAAGCATTATCGATTCCCTAAGTATAAGTCAACGTATTTAAAACGTATCCATTTCGAACTCAGTAGTAACTGGTACTTATATGTATTCACACTCTCCTTAGGGTTTGCTTAACTTCTCATTTAGTGTCCAGTGGCCTAATGATCCTGCTAATTAAAGCATGAAACTGGTAGTAGCCACATTGGAGTAATTAAATCCATCCTATTTCAAATATAATTGCGCTCTATCGATAGATATTGACACCTTTTCAGGGATTCCCGGATCTCACAGATTATATATGATATATATTATATACGCTCCAAATCGAACGTTTATCAACTATGGCAGGGGGGGGGCGTACTAGTAATGTAAACTATGGCAATATTGTATTCATCTCGTTTCTATCTCATATAGCTGAAGAAAATAATAAATAATAAATCAATCATCAATCAATCAAAACAGGTCAAACAATCAGTATCACTATACCTTATGTATAGCGTAATATATATAATGCGGCTGTCATCAAACTACGACTACTGTATATATTACATAAGCTTTGCTTTACATAATGAGTATCCTCTACATTTTATGTGATCTATGATACAGAATTACATCGTTTCATTCAAAAATTAATCAATGATAACATGTATATGACACTCTACATGTGTACACGCGTGATATCAATCACTACAAAGGAAATTCACAGTGAATTTTAGAACATTCGAATGATTCACGGCAATGCAGGCTACCATATGATTTAATGCAAATGTAATTGTTGAATTATTAAAAAAGGTTTTGAAACAGCAGAACTCATATCATATAAATTCTCCCAACATAGATTATGATTATGTCATTTTAAATCTACATGAGATATGCTATTGTAAGAGCTTACAATGATTAAGACTGTACATCACAGCTCCAATAAATCATGCAAATTTGGATTTCAGTGTGATCAGGTATAATACAAATAACATATTCTAATTACACCTGAGATTACTGTGACCTATATGTGACCACATGTGACAGTGACTTGGTATATAGTTCCCAAGGCAGGGAAATGATTTGATGAAGACAAATGTAAGATTAAAAAAAATACGGGCCAGCAATCTTTCCATAAAAGCAATGTGCTTTTCCCATTTCAACAAATTACTGTGACGACATGGGATATTCTATGTAATACTAGTATATAACATATAACTTGTAATCCTTTGGTTATAAAATTAATATTATGTAATTTGTAATAAAACATTCGTATCCGGCGCATAACGATAATAAGAAATATGCATTGAAAAATCTGCGCGTCAAATTGATGGATGTGTGATAATGCACTATGTGATTCAATTGGTGCAAGGTGGCGACATATATGGAAGTTTAAACGTAAACTGAAACATTTTGGACTTTATTCAAAGATTGATTATTACATAATCAGTGACGCAGTACATGAAAAAGACGCTATATTAACATTACCATCGGTTTTAGGACTTTACAAAACGTGGTTCTCGGGGCCGTCGATCCATGTTTGGATTGGGGAGGGGGTGGGGTTTGGG
>JZLH01S0094931.1:20219-42760 GCA_001188425.1 Eucidaris tribuloides | reverse complement strand
ATCAACGTTGTTTAAACGTATCCATTCGAACTCAGTAGTAACTGATACTTACATATATTCACTTTCTTACTTATTTGCTTAACTTCCATTTCATGGCGTAAATGATCTGACATCGAGATTGAATCGCCTCACAACAACAACAACAACAACAACAACAACAACAACAATTCATTGTCAGTGGCCTGATGATTGCTGATTAAAAGCATGAAACTGGCAGTAGCCACATTGAAGTATTAAATTCATCCTACTTCAAATATATTGCGCTCTATCGAAAGATATTGAGCACTTTTTCAGGGATTCTCGGATCTCAAGATAGTTATTATACGGTATAAATATTATATCGTAGTCATTACAGTGTGTGCCAGAAACAGAAACAAAGGCAAACCCGAGAATTGATGAAGGAATATTTCAAGTATCTTTAAACAAGTATGAAAATAGTTGTACATGGGTTGGCGAGAGCAAGTCTTTCTTGCTCTTATTGAAATACCAATCACAGAGGATTCCATTCACTGATGGCTGATGCTCAAGACAGATTAAGTAAGTGGAGACAAGTATAGCAATTCATTTTGCACAGAGAATTTTTTGAATTCAAAGTTTCTGCTTGATGGGTATTTCTGAGTATTTTCGCATTGAAGGACCGATTGAAAAGCGTGATTTATCGGTTCTTTCATATGATACTACGATTTTGTGTAAATAATGTAGCGTTGTTCTCAGAACAATTGAGAAGACAATTTTGAAATGATGCTTGCTTTCCACGAAATGTTCACAAATGCATTCATTAACAGTTTTCTGGACTTTTTGGCGCTCGCAAGCAATTAGTTACCCTGCGAACATGATTCGGAGCTATTGTTTGTGTCCCGAGCAGAGTAATATATGTTTGAAGTACAGGCGTGCGTGTAATCTCTTCTTCTGCTCGTCCTCTCGGTTCTCAAAATTTTTTCATTTAAAAAATCGCGCTAAACAGCGATTGTTTTAATATTTACTTGTTTCTTCGGCATACGTATTCATTTTTTTACGCTGAGGTGCTCATTAAAAAAGATGAGAAATTCTGAATGTTTGACGTCATGCTTTTATTTTTCAAAATCCTTACATTTGTTTACCCATGAAAAATGTACTCAAAGATGCGAATATGCGCGTGCAAATGAAATTTTGGGGTAGCACCATATCCATTGTTTTAGTTCATTAATGCCGTGAACGCATGGGATAACAAAGTAGTATATCAAATGAAAGAAAGTAGGAATAGACGTCTTTACAATTTCATACTAATTTATTTTAAAAAGTATTGCATTAATGATAGATATTTTTGCGATGAAATCCGGTTTCCTTTTTTCTGGGACAATCACTGTATAGTATATTATATATATATAATATATATATATATCTATATATATATATTATATATATTTATAGTATACAAACACAAGGTTTGCCTGTAAAGCAGATCACATCTTCGATATCCACAACAATCATTCCAAGCCATTTTTTACGCTAATCATTGTACTCTAATTTTGCTCTAGTAAATTTGTATCCCTAGGTGAACATTACAGAAGAGAACGTAAATGAGGTGCTTGACGTGGTCCTGACAGTGACAGGGGACAACATCACGGAGGAAGGTCTGGTGTCTACAGTCAGTATTCTCGAAGACGTGGTATCTCTTAACTCGTCTGATGCACAGGCAAGTACAGTTACAATTAAGAGGTGACGTAACGAAGGGTGGGGACAAAAAAATCATATATCCCAATTGACACGGAATATAGGAAGACTCTGAAGTCGCTGGATTTTATTATGTCTTATTGTCCTGATCAGCTGATCTCATGTTTTTTTTAAAGCAAAGACAGAAAATGGATGAGTCTCTGAGGGATTTTTCTTTCCCTTTGTAAGAAAATATATTCTTATAAAAAAAAGATTTCATTAAAGATCATACAGAATTGCAGTAAGAATAAGACGGGTGGTTTTGATAGATCAGTTGCAAAAGGTCCGGTATACAAAAGAGTGTGGGATGGGAGGGTTTATCGTAATACCTAGTTAAGACATTTTTTTTTTTCAATTCTGCAAGAGCGTAACCAGAGAGGGGGCAAAGGAACAATTGTCACCCCCCCCCTCCCCCCAAAAAAAGTTTAGGAAAGTTTGTTAAGGCCCTGTCACATATTAGCGTTTAGAGTCAACGTGTGCCCAGCGTATATGTTTTTCGTCGCGAAATTTTGGCTAGGTACAAACACGCTCAAGCACGCTCTAGCACGCTCAAATTCCAGGTCAAAAAAGTGTGAAAACTAATGACTAACGCATGATGAACGAGGGGTAATCGCATATCTAGCGTCCCACGTTACGAGTGATAGCGCGTGTGTAGCGTGAAATGATGAAGGAGCTACTCTCGGAGACTGTGACGTCAAAGAAAAGAAAAACTGTCACTGTGCATTAGCTATACTGTACGCACACGTTACTTTAACGGTAGACTAGCGGCAAGAACGTCAGACAAGCGCCCGGCGAAATTCGATGGAAGTTGGTCAGCACGTTGTCGCACGCTCAAAATTTTTAACACGTCCAAAATCAAACGTCGGGCAGCAGCGTTCTTCAACGAACCCAGGCGACCTTTGGACGAACAGCTAACTAATATAGCGTATGACTACCGTATTACCAACGACTGACAACATATGCGAACGTGCACCCAAATTTCCGAACACGTTAGACACACGTTGACTCTACACGCTGATGTGTGACAATTCCTTTATCCTTTGACGCTATGTGTGCGTTGAGCATTCGTTATGGCAACGGATGGGATGGACGTGTTTTGAACGAACAGTGGACGATTAAAGGCGCCGTCACACTATGAGGAATTGGCATTACGTATACATTGCGTATGGAACATACGCCAACGTTCGTTCGGGAATCGCGTACGCTCTGAAGTTGCAATGCGAACGTTTTATTCGTCAACAGGACGGAAGCGGTTAAGTCACCAATACATTTCCATTGATCGACCATAAGTGAGGCCCTTTCTCTGCGAACGTTTTGCGTGTTGGTAGCGAATTGAAAATAAATTTACTTTTCATTTTTATCCATATGGGCTTATCATGCTTATACTAGATTGTGCTTCATGTATCTGGGTGTGTTTGTATGTGTGTGTTTGTGTGTGTGTGTGTGTGTACGTGTTTGTGTGTGTGTGTATGTATGTATGTGTGTGCGTGCGTGTGTGTGTGTATGTGTGTGTTGTGTGTGTATGTATGTATGTGTGTGCGTGTGTGTGTGTGTGTGTGTGTGTGTGTGTGTGTGTGTATGTGTGTGTATGTGTGTGTACGTGTGTCTGTGTGTTTTCCGCAAGAAAATTGCACACCTTACCCCATGGGGTTTGTTGCTTAAAATGTTTATACTAGGAAAATGTCTCTGGTAATAACTGGCACTTGTTGTTATCGAATTCGGTATATATTCATTCATACCGTAAGGGAAAAACTCTTCTGTTCAAAATACCAGATTTTATCACATTTTATGCTCCGGAAAAAAAAGTTTTATGCAACACTCCCTGATCAAAATATTTTGTCTATTCCTCATAATAGTTTTGCAATACTGTTTAAGAATACATAATAGGTGAAAATTCTACATTACTCAAATTCCAGATTTTCATAATTGATCGTAAAGAAAAGAAGACCTTTCTAATAAAAAATCACTATTTAGTTACCATGAAATTTAATAAGTTCATTATTTTGGAACAGTAAAATCACCAATATACAACACGTTTGCAAAAATATGAGCTTATCATTACCTTAACCTTTGGCCAGATTTCAGGTTATTACTATTTTTCGCACGCGAATATTAAATTGGGGTAAAGGTTGCCTTTCATATCAATTTGCCCTGGAATTATACCATATGAGTAATTTTGGTGCTCCTTTTTTATACTATACAAATACAAATCTTGGCTCTCTTGGATATCGGCATACTGGGGGAAATTAGATACCCGAATTGAAATGATGGGACAAAATGACGTTGAGTTCAAGAAGGTATATGTTCGTAAACGCACACAGACACGTGATCGACTTGAATTCGCAGACTGTACGCGTATCGTACGCAAAGCTCGTTAGTCGTTCGATTAGAGATCGCTGTCTGTAGGTTAATGATAAGTTATGAAATGGTGATGGAGACGTTTTTGATTCGTTTTGATTCGCTGTCAGTACGTTCGATTCGGTTGAATTCACCCATACGGAATTCATTCGCTAGGAATGCTGTGCGTATTTGGAATTTTTCAATTCGTTCACGGTAGGCCTACGCAATGCCAATTCGTCATAGTGTGACGGCGCCTTAAGAAACGAACAACCTGCGTGTGGAACGTTCAAACAGCGAATACTCAACGAATACATAGCGCACTCGTAAGCACGTTACCACAAGCCCAAAATTTTTAACATGTCCGAAATAAAAAATCGGCACCGGCGTGGGCGACGACCCTTGGGCGCACATCTGACGAATACAACGTATGTCAAACGTATTACTAACGACTAACAACGTACGCGAATCAAACACGCTAGGCACACGCTGGCTCTAAACGCTCATAGGTGACAGGGCCGTTATAATATTTTTAAATTTGTTGGTACATTTGAATGACCCTATCATTCGCATGCAGCAATTAATAAATCAATGACGGGTTTCTGTTAAAACTGGTTTAAGCATTATCAGCATAGACCACAAAAAAATAATCTTGGGGGTCAAAGTCATTGATCAATGGTCATAGGCCGCTTTGTGTACTTTGTAGAAAATTAACTTCATTTTACTTAACTTTACTATTACTGTTTACTTTGTTTCTGTGTTTTTATGTTTTTGCCGGTTTATTGTTTATGCTGTAATGTATGTCTATGGTATAGGTGTGAATTAATGTAGTTATATACAGGTCAGCCGTTTATAATTCCTTTCTGGCTGTTTCCTTCCACTGCAATCATTCGTTTATTATTGCTAATGTAATCATATTCTTTTTGAACCTGATATTTGGCACTTTGTATTGTATAATTTTGTTTTAATTGCTTTGGTGAAATATAGAAACTTGAACTTGAACTTTAATGATATAGGTAGAATAACGGGTTTTAAAGGTTAGTGACATGATTCGGAACACTTGAAAATGCCTCAAGAACCAAATGAGTTGAACTATGTACCAATATACACTAGCAGAAGTGGATATCCCACCTGGGAGAATTTGTCTGTAATTTGTTTACTTAAGGGGAATCAAGCGTAAACATAGGAGTATCTTATTTTTCCGGGGACGATAAAAATAAGCCCCATAGAGAGCCACACAGCAGGTTTCCGTGTTACGAGTGATATTGACATTGTTTATTTTAGAATGAGTCAACGTTTGACTACAAGATTTTCACAGGAGAATCCTTGTATAGTTTACTTGATTCTAGAGTAATTTCAGCCCAAGTTGAGGACTACCCCCAATCATGTCATTTACCTTTAATGATTCCTGGCTGAAGTCGGATCATCATCAAGAGCCCCGGGGGGCACGACGCTCACCTGAGGTCTGGCAAACTCTCTATGGTTCCCATAGAAAAAACATCAGTCACATATAGTTTTGGCCCTTAGAACCTGATATAGACTAGGCACCAACGTAGCCAAACGAACCAGTTGGAAAACTTTGCATCGCCTTGCTATATGGCTGATTTTGCCAAGTTAAATTCTAAGATCCGTTTTTATAAAAACAAGGCACGCCCTAGTATCTTAACATTTGACCTTTGACCTATTTATGTGACCTTGACCCTAATTTAACATTGAGGTCACTACACATGTAGCATCTACCATTCAAGTTAGTCATAAATGGGCCAATACCAATACAACCAAAGAAGAAACTTGCAGGTATATTCTATCATTTGACTTCATTTGACCTTTGACCTACATATGTGACCTTTGACCCAAAATAACATTGAGGTCACTGTTACACATCTACCACCCAAGTTTGGTTACAAATGGGCTTGTGGTTAGAAGTTACCTAGTTTGGGCCCTTATGGACCCTGCCCCCTGGGGCCCCCCCCCGGGGGGCCTGGTGTACCATTCCAAGATCACTAAATCCCCTCCCCCTGAGGATCATTCCCACAAAGTTTGGTTTAAATCCATTGATTTGAATGTGAACTTATTCCCATACGGGCCCTACCCCCAAACTTTTTCGCCCAACCCCCCCCCCTTAGAGGCCAAACGGGACCACCCTGGGCATTGTCATGAGGAACATTAATTCAGCACATATAGAGGTATCTACACACAAAGTGGCTTACCTAAACTATTTCTGGATCTAGAGAAGAAGATGTTTGAAAACTACCTACTTTTGGCCCTTTAGGACCCTGCCCCTGGGCCCTTAGGGGGGCCAGGTGTACTATTTGAGGACCCTTGAACCCCACCCCCTAAGGATCATTCCTGCCAAGTTTGGGCCAAATCCAATCATGCATTTTGAAGAAGAAGCAGAAAATGTGTAAAAGTTTACGCACGATGCACACCGCACGACGCACGACGAATGACGCACAACGGACGACGGACGAAATGCAATCACAATAACTCACTTGAGCCTTTGGCTCAGGTGAGCTAAAAATGCATTGATTAAACTTTTGGTCAAAAGCTCAAGCTATTCATTTTGCTTCCTACTAAAAAATGATTAGTGAAATTTCAGTAAACTTGGCTGAATTTAATTCATCAAAGTGATTGCTGGAATAAATCAGAGGTCAAACTTTTATGTAATAATGCAGTCCAGTGGTATAACACGATGTCTCAAAGTCGCAAAGTGGTGGAATTTGAAGTTACTTGGCTCTAAGTACGTATCACGGTAGACCCATATATTGACAGAGGTCTTATGGTCAAAATTTTTAGAGTCAAAGGCCACAACCCATTTGTGTACTATTTTTGCAATTTACTTTTTTTCATGGGTTAGTCCCAGGAAGTAACTTGGCTCTAAGCATTACAACAGACAAATAATTCTTAGGGTCAAAATTTCTAGTACTATTTAGGCAATTCGCTTTTTTACTTCAGTATCTAAAAATGAAATTAATATCACCATCTATACAAATTAACTGTTTAATTTTTGGAGCCATTAAGGTCAAAAGTCATAGTGTTTTTGTTTTCAAAATTTCTCATTTGCTGCGCTCGCTGACAGCATGGCCTCTGTGGAATTTACACAATGTGCTTTATCGTGCAGGAAATTGCAGATACACAACAATTCCTCTTCCAAACACATCACTCTAATGTGGCACACGTGTTGCCTGCGCCCCGTTGTAAACCTCTGCAAGACTGCAATTAATGTATAATTCAATTCGACATTGGGTGCCGTTATAACCCTTAGAACTCAAATTTGATGAAGGGGTAATATGATATGAATTAACAATTTCATGATTATATTTATGCTGATATAAATAAATTATTTCGAATTTCTTTGTAAGAAATACACCAAAACACAACTTTTCAACTTGGAGTTGAAAAGTTCTCTAAACCGATTGCGCTCCAGTAATCACTTCAGCCATGTCATCATGGTGAAAAAAAATAAGGATGGCACTGGCAATTTGAACACAAAATTACTGAAATTGGATTGCATATAAAAAATACCAGTAATGAAATTTGAAATCAATGTCCTTACTGCACGCTTTGTTCGCTTCATTTAAAATTTATCTGAAAACTGCAATTTAGTTGATCCCCTCCCTACTTGACGAGTTGATTCATAGTACGTCAATGATCACCAGTATGTCGAAAAAAACAGATTTGTCGTGTTTCCCCGGTGAAAAAAAAATCGTTCCCAGGATCCTACTCTCCATAGAAGTCAAACTGTTTGAAGTGGCCACTGATATTTTTCCATGGGACACAAGTTATGTGTGGAAAGCCTGTCTAAAGCAACCACGTTTCGCATTCCTTTGGTTGCCACTAAAGGGAACTTTCACTATTTGTTTGTTAACAAGGTTACAACAGATGTAGTTGACATTATCGGCAACCTGATGAATGCTGATCCAGATCACCTAGGGGAGGCCCAAGAGAAAAATAAATCAAGCAGTCGGACCCTTCACGTTCTGGAGCGACAACTTGAGCTTGTCGACTTGAAGAAGACTAATGGGACATTTAAAGCCGCACATGCAAATTTGGGCGTACAGGTTTGTTGAGGGTGTTTGTAAGATACAATTACATGCTAAAAATGATACTAATGACAGACTCTAGACATTTACTTCCGATATGTTTGGCATGATGATGATAACAGGAATTATAGTACCGAACTATATAGTAATGATCATTTTAATACTAATACTAATAATAATAATAATCATCATCATCATCATCATCGTCATCATCATCATCATCTTCCTCATTATCATCATCATAATAAAAGTAATTATAATTACAGTGGTTTCTTATAATGCGCAGCATTTCTTCAAAAGAAGCTTATGACGCAATTATGAATGAATAAATTAATTTAAAAACAATGCTGTTTGTCCTTATTTTCCATTTTTTGCATAGAACACTTGCTGTAGACGAAATGCATTCAAATTTATTTACAATTAATAACCCATATGAATTGATTGAAGGTCTGATTTTTTTATGGAAGTGAAAAATTATTCTAATGATAACCTTTCTGCAATCGCTAATGCATTCGGTAATAGTAAGAGCAATATCCCACTTTATCCAAGGTATGTGCATGTTTGCGTTGCAGGTGCAAAGGACGACGCAAGAAGATCTTTCTACAGGAGTGGTCTGTACAGTCACTGGTTTGAATAATTCAGAAAGTTTAATGGATGAAAGCATCGCTGTATTAGACAGGGCACAGTTCCAGGATAATATTTCGGACGGCACTATCCAAGATTTCATTAGTCTTCGATCAGAGCCGAAGGGCAAGTCAGATTTTCCCCAAAACGAGTTACGCATCACCTTTACAGTTTTCCGAACACCTGGATTCTTCTTCTCCGGTGACGTCATAGAAAGTGACAATATGGGACAGACGACAAGACCAAACACACGCGTTTTATCGGCGACTGTTCATGGCACTGGAAACCAAATAGAGATACGCGTTTCTAACACTTTCCAAGCACTTCAGGTGAAACTTTCTTTGCATCAATGTATTATTTTGCACTGTTAACCTGTATAAAATAATAACCTTTATTCCATTCGCGCATCATGAACTTGATATAAAACCCGGCCTAAATTAATCTGGGTTAATTTGACCCGGATCAAATCAAACAACCTTTGGAGGTGGTACAACTCCGTAGCAGCTTCGGAGCAGCACTGGATCAAGTGCAGTGTGAAGTGAACCCCGCTCAACTCGATCCGGATTAAAATTCCTCGGCGCGCGGAAAGGTCAAAAAAACATTGTACATTTCTCGCTCACACGCTAGGTGCGCAGACAGTATGGTATTTACACAATTGTATTCTCGTGCGGTTAGCCAGGCTAGGTGATCGCAATGCATTGCACGAAGGGTATTTCTGGCACCCGGAATTAACGTCTGCGTGAGAAGGGGAAACCAGGGCAACAAATCGGGAGACAAGAATATGGGATGAAGGGGGCCCACAGATTTGAAGCGAAGCAGATCCGGTGTCGATACGGTATTTTGAGGTCAATGTTAAAGGGTATAAAAAGGATCCGGAGCAGCACCGCATTACGATCGGGTATTTTGATGTGAAGTTTCTTATGATTAACGTAATTGCTCAAGTTTAGTTCACATTTTCCTGGCCTTCCTTCTGACAAATAAATAAATTTGATTATGGCTGCATAAATTTCAAAGTTTTGTATTCTAGGATGTTTATTTATCCATTCAAGCACTCTAATATGACTTAAATAGCCAAATTTGAGAATCCGTGATAAAAGGAGCTCAGTCCTGAGCCTCGCCCGCAGCATTTTGCGTAACCTATATATATTTACGGAGTGTAGTGCGTGCGCTCGGATAGCGCTGGTACGCTGCGGGAGTAGTTCATAAGGGGCGCGGCAAGACTTGGCGGACAATACAGTCACTCACACTGCATACATAAAAACAATGAACAAAACATAACAATCGTCTTCGAATTCACGAACTGCGGTATGTGGGTAATTGTGTTTTTTTTTCATTGAAGCTCCACAATGTTAAATAATGTCTTTTACATTTCATGCAAAAATTACAATGCTAATATGGTAATAAATGGTGATAAATTCAAATCAATTGTAGGGTATAGGTGCAGGTGTTTATGGCAACATAATTATAGACGATTACCTGAATGTCGTTAATAGTATTTTGAATAATAAATCAAAATATTTTGTGTCCCGTGATGAAGATATGACCAATAATTCAAACGTGGATCATGTGCAAATAATATAAATATTATTACTGCTGGTGTGTTTAGTCAGTTTTAACCCTTATATTCATCCTGCAACACAATGCTATAGACTTCACCCTATTCATTCTTCATTTGCGATTTCAAATTCAGACAGCTGACAATACAACGGACATTTTCAATCCAACTTGTGTATTTTGGGACTTTTTGGCTGACAATGGACTGGGTAACTGGTCGACTAGTGGCTGCACAACGGGTAACACGAGTACGGTGTTCAGGCCAAAGTGCGAATGTAATCATCTTACCAACTTTGCTGTATTAATGGTAAAATTCCATTTCTTGCGAGCGTACGCTCAGTCATTTATCTGCGTGTGTTTAATTATTTGTTGCCATATATTCAGTAAAATGCAGATATAATTTAGAGCCATTTCCATAGAATTAATTGCCCTTAAAGTAAGATATATGTATGTTTTTTTTTTTTTTTTTAGGGGGGGGGCTTGAAAACATTTTAATTTTGCCTAAAGTGCATGAATATGAAAACTACAAACGTCATGTGTTCTGGATGAGCAGTATTCGCTACCACGTGTGGTAAAACTATTAGTATATTACCACAAAAGTTGACATCTTTTAATCCAAAAGTTACTAAGATATATTTTTTCATTAATTTTTGTAGGACTTTCATAGAGTACAATTAGCTCCTCCGTTTGTACATACTTCTCGTTTGTTGAGTTATGTTGGATGTGGATCGTCGGTGACATGTCTTCTTTTAACACTGGCTGTCTACGGCGGTAATCGGTACGTAATTATGAAATCGGGAGATAAAAAATTGAATCTAAAAGGCACTAAATCGTCTTCAATAACTTTGGACACAAGTGCAATCTTTTTTCTTAGTTTAACACTTTGGGTGCTGGGCTAAAATTCCAAGTGTGTGTTAACCAGGGACTGGATTGTTTCGGACTAATGTGTATAACCTTTCCAAATTGTACGATTTTCTGTAAAATCGCAAATGCTATCAAGACAATACATTTTAACTCATTTATTTGGTTCATTGTGTATTCATGTTACGATAAATGTCATTGGTAGGAACTTCAGTGACATTTGTCATTCGAATTAAAAGATATGGATCCGATTGTCTTCTCGGCGAACAGGTTCGCCGATAGTACCAGAGTGAAGTCAACCCTGGGCGAACAGGTTCGCCGATAGCACTCAAAGTGTTAAGCACGCTCCCTTAAGAAAATGGATTGGAAAAACACGATCTTTCGTAATTACTTGCGTAAAGCATAGCCAAACTTTATTTTATAGCAAAATACAAGTTGCCAATATACTGGCGTCAAAAAGTCATTTACGGTTAAACGTGGGTGTAACGTATTTTGAAATTAAACTGTTCATTTTCAATATTTTAAACTAAGTTTGTATTATCTGAAGGAATTAGATATGACGAGATCTAGTTTGTTTCATACTTTCCGATTTTCCTGTTGGTGGATTACATTTAAACCAAACACGCCCATCAAACTTTTCAAGCCATTATGTTCTGCGTCATGAGCAATTTTTGCAGGTAAATTTCGGCGGATTACAAAATGTTCAAGTAATACAAATGCACAAGAAATACAAATGCAATAAAAAAAAATACTACAATAATGAATAGTTATCAGGCTAAAACTCATTGTTTGTGGTTTACATATTGTCTATTTCTCTTGTATTCTAACTAAATTTCCATAAAAAATCGAATGCATATAAATTTCATCTGTTGTACTTTCAGAGAACTTCGGAAGAAGCAGGCAAATCAGATTCTAATGTGTATTTGCGGAAGTCTTCTCTGCCTTTACATCGCCTTCATAGTCGTTACGTCACTTGACCGTCGCCAAGATCCTGATGACCCGGAAGTAAATAATGGGCTCTGTGGATTTCTTGCTGCCCTGGTTCAGTACTTTACACTTTCGTCTCTGTGTTGGATGAGTGTGGAAGGTTTCAACATGTACTTGGTATTTGTTGAAGTCCTGAAATCCTATATTCCATCATTCATGGTAAAAGCGAGTCTGTTTGCTTGTGGTAAGTTTATTATATTCATCTGTGTCTGAGTGTAGATAGATAGATAGATAGATAGATAGATAAACAAATAGATAGATAAACAAATAAAAAGATATATAGATAGATAGATTGATTGATTGATTGATACTTAGATGGATAGATATAGATTTTTAGCTTATTTCATAAGAAAAGGGCGAAATGAATCAAGTTTAACGAATAAAGAGATTAAGACAATGGGAATCCAAGAATATATAGGAACAAGCAGAACATTGGAAATGTATATAAAGACAATCTTGCACAAAGATGGAAGACCATAAACTCGAAAGTGATATACACCTGCACAAGGAATTTTAAATTCGTAACTTCGGTGATAAGCAACTCGTAGTGATCATAATTACAATTACCTGAAATGTTTGAACATTTTTTAATTGGTGTTATGAAGCTGGAATTTTGATATCAGAAAATGTATGAGGGTACTCATCTACATGTGTGAGTAAAAACGAAGCCCAGATTGGATCCAAAATCTCTCAAACTTGGAAAAAAAATGTCATTAAACCGATATTGGGGATAAAGAGCAGAACTGTTTACTTTACTGGTTATTCATATTTGGTCACTGGTAACTGCACAACGATCAATTCTGTAGTCGTGTCCTGATAAGAGCCTTAATCGCAAATGTCACAAAATCGAAAAAAAAAATTGTCGAAGTTGGTGTAGTTTGTGCTGCATGATGACATTAGCCAGATTATTGATAACAGTCATGTACGCACACTCAAAGTTTGGACCAAAGCAATGTTTGATATGTGTTACACAGTAATTGATTGATGAGTAGTCACCCATGACTGAATATGATAGATTGATATACCGCATGAAAGTCAAATGATTATGCTATCAATTCCTGATATCAGTTTTATGATTTTTTTTTGTTGCGATTGTGAGAGATTGATTGGGGTTGAATCTCTTAAACCTATCAGGACACGAGTACGAATGGTGTGATTCATTCTTATTTTGTATCTTACTTCTCAAGGTGTTCCAGCCCTAGTTGTGCTTCTGACTGGAGCAATCGCTCGGAAAAACTTTTTTCGTCATGATGCGTGAGTAATAGAGTTTTTGTATTCCTTTATCTATCTTTTTCTATTTATTTATATATTCATATATGTATGTATTGTTTGTTCAAATATATATTTCTATTTGCTTGTTTATTTATATATATATATATTTATTTATTTATTAAAACATATTTATACAGGATTACAAGATCAGTTCCGAACTGTTTTACATCAAGGTCCTGTTGTAAAATCGTTACAAAAAATAACAAAGGTCAGAAAAACCAGTTAAAACAATCAATAATATCAGAAACCTTTGCCAGCAAAGTTTATTTATTGTTATTAAAAGCAACAACAAATTATTAATATTTACAAATTTAAAAACAGACAAAATGAGACGCAATATAGGAGTACGACTTGCAGGCTTAGCAAAACACAACATTTCCCGCGAACCAAAATCATACAATCAAGTGCATACGACAACATTCAATCAAAACATACAAATAGAAAGTACAATCACCCCGGGAAGAAGGGAGGATTAAACTACAAGGAAAAATCCAGTCACCAAGATCGACACACCACAATAAGCAAACACAAACATCACACACACCCATCAGCCATTGTATTGCTAAGCCTGCAAAGCGATCTTGAATTTCAAATGAAGCGATTAAATTGGCGACGTAAAAAAAAAGGTGTAGCTGAGAGACACATTATTGATTGCTTTCTGGTTGGACATTAACATAAGAATGAATTAAAAGAACATTTTCTTATACATGCTCTTGAAAGATGTAAGAGTACTGGTGTTTTGCATTGTATTTGGTAGTGCATTCCATCGTTTACCTCCTGCATATATGAAACTGTCCTTAAAAGATTCTAAATTTGGTTTCGGTATAACAACATTTAAAGTATCAGCTGCTCTGGTATTAAATTTATGTCTTTCAAACAGAAAATCGATACTATTGCACAGACGAGTGGGTGCCAGACCATGGATACATTTAAACATAATAGTTGCAAGAAAGTAATCCCTTCGTTCTTCAACTGTTTTCCATTTTAAAGATCGAAATATATCAAAACCATTACAATTTTCATAGTCGTAATTACAAGTAACAATACGTGCTGCTCTCTTTTGTAAACGCATTAATATTTCTTTGTTTTTTGAAGAACAATTCCCCCATATTGAACATGCGTAGTCAAAACAAGGCTGAATAACAGTTTTATAAATAAGATTTGAAGAATTAAAATCGAGATACTGACTCATTTTACGTAATGAAATAATCTTTTTAGCATTGGATTTGGTAAGATTGTAAACATGAACATTCCAAGTGAGATGATTATCAATATCAATACCTAAATACCGAACATGGTCAACCTGTTCAATCTTATCATGACCTATGGATATATTTAAATGGTAATTGGAAGTATCACTAAGTAACATTACCTTTGTTTTATCAATATTAATTCGTAAGTTATAACTTGTATACCAATCAGACAGTAGATCGAGATCATTTTGAAGTACAGTTGTGGCAATATTTATATTTTTGTGTGCATAGTAAATAACAACATCATCAGCGAATATATTACAAGAACAAGATTTTAAAGAATCAGAAATATCATTTATAAATATCAAGAACAATATTGGTCCCAGAACACTTCCTTGGGGTACCCCTGTGATAATATTCTTTGAACTGGACAAATCACCATGACAAAAAACTTTCTGAGATCTCTGTGATAAGTAATTAGAAAACCAATGCAATTCTGAATCTTTAATTCCATATCCTTGTAATTTCATAAGTAATAATCTATGATCAATTGAATCAAAACATTTAGATATATCGAGGAAACAGGCAGCAACAAGTTCATGTTCATTAAAGGCTTCTAACCAATCATCGACTGCACGATGTAAGCATGTTGTAGTAGAATGGTTAGGTAAAAATGCTGATTGATCAATACTTATAAGGTCATTCTTAAGAAGATAATTTAATAATTGATTTTTAATTTCTTTTTCGAACAATTTAGAAACATGACACATAACAGAAATAGGTCTATAATTTGTAGGGTCACTCTTGCTACCTTTGCCTTTATATATAGGTGTTGTCTTTGCTAATTTCCAGTCTACAGGAACTATACCATTTATTAAGCTTTCATTGTACAAACGACAAAGTGATTTACATAATACTGGAGCACCAATACGTAACAGTTTGGAATCAATCCCTAATACATCGACATTACTTTCATTTTTATCAAACTGTGATAAAAATTCCAAAACTTTATCTTGAGAGATATTTTCAAATTTAAATGTATATATACAGTCTGGATGATTCCAATTAAAAGGAGTATTATGAGAATTAATAGGTACATTATCTATGTATATATTTACTTACCTATTTAGTTTTTTTTAGTATTCATTTAATTATTTATATTTATATTTTATTCATTCATTAATTTGTTATTTATTCATAATTTATTTATTTATTTATCTATTTATTTTTCAAAAAGCATTTGTTTTTTGGCTAAAAAGTGTTCGGTTGGGTTTGTATTTCATGCAGTCGTTTGAAACATTTAAATTACACTAAACATATCTCTGTAGAGCATGATTACAACTTGATTGATTAGTCCTGAGATACTCGCATGTACAAGTATACATGTTTTTACAGTCAACTGCCTGATAGCTAACTAAAATAATGATAAATGTGACCATTGCTGCTTGTACCTAATATTCGCAGTTCAAACCTTCAAAACGTTGTAACGAATATTCGTAAAAAGATAGTGGTCTATTTCTTGAGTGCATGTGTATGGAATTGTGTGCCCTATTGTGTGTTTGTATGTGCTTGTTTGTTTGTTAGTGTGTGTGTGTGTGTGTGTGTGTGTGTATGTGTGTGTGTGTGTGTGTGTGTGTGTGGAATGTGTGTGTGTATGTGTTGTGTGTGTGTGTGTGTGTGTGTGTGTGTGCATGTGTGTATGTGTGTACCCTCCCCACTCAAAAGTATTGCAACATGCACTATGACGCATGCATTTTGAGTTGAAGGGGTCTTGCTATAATGGCGTCCTAATGAAGTTTATAATGGTAAAATAACAAATTATTTGAAAAGAAATAAATGAACGATTTTTTCCCCTTCTTTCTCCAAGGCGGAGAGATTTTCAAATACAGGCGCACCCACGGCAGAGGGTCTGGAGCATGTGTTTCTTTGACACGGTCTGAGAAAGAAGACATCACACCGCAAAGACGAAAGCGCCCGCTATCTTCATAAGATAGTGATAAGGGGGATACTCCCCATTTTCAGAAAAGGACTTTCTGAAACTTCCTGTAATTTCTTATTCTTTCTCAATTCTAAAGGCGGTTTACTATTGCAAACATCCTAAAATTTGCTGTAATGCGACTTTTTGGTACATTGATATCTTATGAAGATAGGAGGCGCTTTCGTCTTTTGCGGCGTGGTGTCTTCCTTCTGAGATCGCGTCAGAGAAACACATTGACATTTTTTGTTTGCTGGAAGTCTTTCTAAGCCATCAAAACCGTTTCACGGGAAATATGAAACCGCATTACGATGCTAATGTGAATAAACACCCCACCTCTATAGGAGGCGAAAAAAAATGTTAAATTTTATGTTCCAGCCCCTCTGCCGTGGTTGCGCCTGCATTTGATAATCTCTCCGCGTTGGAGAAGGAAGAAAAAAGATTGTCCATTGATATCTTTTCAAATGATTTGCTATTTTCCAATTACAAACTTCATTAGGACGTCATTACAGAAAGACCCCTTCAACGTAAAATGCATGCGTTATAGTGTATGTTGCGATACTTTTGAGTAGGGAGGGTATTTCACAAGCTTTGTTTTGTTTCTGCTTCTTTCCAATTTTGTGCTCAACTGCAGCATGCCTATCATATTTTAGTGTGTTGAAAGTAAGAGGATACATTATCAATATTATTTGCGTATGTACAAAATTATAAATCACCTCACTCCGTCACGACGGTATCTACATGAATTAATTTTTCATAGCGATAAACCCATTGTCATACGAAATAATCATACACTCATCAGCAAAACGCGTAGAAATGAATACTATGCAACAGATCCTTCCAGGTTTATGCGTCAAAAGTTTGGAACAATTTACCCCCAGAAATTCGGACGCTGAAAAATGTTGATATCTTTAAAATAGAGGGCAAACAATCATGCTTGAAAATAATTAATATGTTGTTATTAGCTTACCATTTTTTTTATTTTGTTTTTGATTCTTCGATATTTGTTTGTTACAACTTTCTTATGTCTTTAATTATTTATCCGTTTGTTATTTATTGTTTAGTATAGTTTGGTATTTGACTATGCGTGGAATTGCATTGTACGTTGTGTACTTTTTAACTTATATATGCAGGGCCCCTTGGCAAAACAGGTAAAAAACCAAAAGGGCTACCCTTCTAAAAAAAAATAGAATAAATAAATAACCTCGTTTTGTACATCGCAGCAATTGTTGTGTTTATAACACAGACAGTTCTTCTTTAATCATGTGAGTTATTCAGTTATATGGGTAAAGATGTAGACAAAAAATGCATTGGTACTGTTTATAAATCATTCCTGCCTCAAAGACACTACATTGCGTTAGCCCCATTTTAAAAAAAAATTGTCAAACTGCTTTCTCACATATCTGAAATTGTTTGAATGGATAAATAAAAACTTTAGAACTCAAAACTTAAGACAGTTATGCTATCGCTTGTAAAACATATACATATAAAAATTGGCACATGAATTATTGCCAGTTGACGAAAATTCTGCAACACCACAGTTTTTGAAGAAAACTGGAATGTTCGTGCAATTTTGCACTTTGTTTAACGCTCATGATGTTACATCATTATTCTCAGGGCTTGGTTTTTAGATCTTAAAGGCATCGTATAACAATATTTCCATTTTTAAAAAATATGAGCTCCATGATTCCCCATGATATTAATATCTTTGATAAGGTCTTATAAAATGAGGCCCTGAAAAAGTTACAATTCAAAATGATCATTAAGTGCTTTAAAAAAAGTAAGGGTAATTAAGAGGCCATTTCAGTTTTTCCCCTTAGACTGCTGTGTTGTAGATTTGGCATCGGTCGAGAGTAATTTATGTGCCAATTTCTATCTGTACATATTTTGCAAGTGCCAGCATAACTGTCTGAACTTTTATGATCTAGGGTGTTTATTTGTCCATTCAAACAATGTAAGATATATCAGATAGCAAAGTTTGGCAATTTTTTTTTAATGTGTCTCCCAGAATGTTATATAGTGCCTTTAAGAGACACTGGCAGCATGGGGAAATCATGTTGCTCAAATCTTTAAACAGGAAACATTAATAGACGATCACTTTTCATTATCGTGTAAGTTGTAATGGTTTCTAAAAGATGATATACAAACAAAAAGTAAAACGGAGTGTACAAATATTTTCTTGCGCCGTTAAGCTTGATAGATAATAGTCTTTTATCATTCATCTGCTTTTCTACCTTGTTTGTGTTTATTTTTTTTACTGCAATAGTTGTTTCTTGGAGCAATGGCCTACCGTTGGTGGCGTACTTGTACCAGTGGCATTAATCATGATCGTCAATATCATCGTATTTGTCCTGGTAATAATACGCTTGAGCCGAAGGATACCTGGAAAAATTGCCACCGAACGTCAATCCGACCATGAACGCATCAAACGTGTCCAGAATGCTGTCTGTATCTTTCTTCTTCTTGGTCTCACATGGGCGTTCGGATACCTACTTCTGATCAAATCTTGGAATGAGATTTTTCAAATCATCTTCATCACCTTGAACTCATTCCAGGGATTTTTTGTTTTCGTGTTTTACTGTCTGCGTCAACCAGTTATTAGAAAACAACTGGTAGAATATTGTCGTTGTTGGCGCCCTGCATTCAAACGGATTTGTCGTGGGTCTAAATCCTCAAGTGATAACAAAAACGTCATATGTGAATTACAGACTAAATCAAACTCTACTTTCGAGTTTGTGCTTTCTGATGAACAGCACATAACAGTTTCAACCCCGTAATTGTCATTGGCATATGATACAGTGTGGCCCAGAAAAAAATGAAGGCCTACAATTACATTTACGGTTATTTCCATGATTAATTGCTCATCTTTATTTATTTCATCTGATAAACCATATTTTCGTGAGTGAAATGACGTAATGATCATATTTTTTGGTTCGATACTTTCAATTTTAGAGCCGCTTTTGTGAACCAATGTATATTCAGTATGCGCGCGCCAGTTTACGTGTAACTTTATAAGACGCCTCATTACCGTTTTACCGCTAGAAAAGCTGAAATGCACTGCTTTTCAAAATTTGCCCTAAATTGAAAATTACTGAACGAAAATTAACAATCTAGTAGTTTATTGAACAGAAAATAACACGCTCAGATTAATGGGGACAATAATATTTTTTCTTGATTAATGAAGGAGGAGTGATAGATCCAGTGTACCGTTTTTCTTGGCCACACTGTATAGGATGGTTTGTGTTTCACTAATGACTAATCATCAAACCGTGCAAAATCTCCATTACCATACAGTTTCGTGTGAGATGGTTTTTGTTCCATATTTTAATTGTACCGTAGTGCCCATACTGATGAACATCTTAAAAATGTCTGATAACTTTTCAAGAGAATGAAGAAATAGCGATCGTATGGGCTAGGGTTAGGCAAATGTTAGGCAAATGCATGTAGAAGGAAACATTCTCCTCCAACAATCTTTGAATAGGGTAACTTTTAGGAATCACGGAATTTAGTCAGGTCTCTTAGTGTAATTACCGTTATTTGGTGGCTAAAAGCACCATTTTTGGTATAGAGCTTCCTTATGGACTAACTTTTGATTTCAGAAGGGGTGCCACCCAAACGGGGTTGGGGATCAGGGTCAGGGGGGTATGTTGGGGATGAGCCCCTCCCATGGTACAGAAATGTGGATATAGTGCACAATGTGAGCTGTATGCATGGAAATATTGCACAAGATATTTACTTATGAATGTGATGAATAGAATACAGGAGGGCCGGCCGGGATGTAAACCTAACCCTGCCATGCTCCAAGACCCCCCCCCCCCACACACCTTGCCTAATAGACAGTGTAGCAAAATATTGCCGTTACAAGGCAGATAAAGCATCATTTGGGGGGACACAGTTTCCGTATGAAACTATCTTGGTTGATTTTAGAAGGGGAGCCAGCCCAAATCGGATTCAGCGGATCAGGGGCATGGTTGGGGTAACACTTCTTCCCATGGCTATATGCGAATTTTTATCGCCACGAGTTTCATAATACAGTATTTGAGACTGATCGATGGTGGAAAATACTGCACAAAGAATGTTTATTTATGATGTAGTTGAAATAGGACAGGAATGCCCCGCGGGTGTAACCCTACCTATTACCATGGCCAAAGGAACCCCCCCCGCCCCAACACACAGCACACACCGTTCACTATCATAGCATCGGTAGCACAAATATTGGCGTTATAAGGCGGATAAAAAGCAACCATTTGGTGTATTAGGGTTTCCTTCTGAACTAACTTTTGATTTTAAACAAGGGACCACCGCAAACCTGCGTTCAGGATCAGATCAGCTGGAAGGTAAGGGGTGACCCTCCCTCCCCCCCCCCATGATAGCAGAACGTGGAATTTTATGCACAGTGTATCATATATGATACTGTGATTATATTTTAAAAACAGGACATGAAGGCCAACGGGGTGTAACCTACCCAAGTTCCTCTTCCTACCCCTCCCCACATGCGCTAAAGGCACCCCCCCCACACAAAACACACACGCACACACACATAAGCCATGTGGACAGCCATCTGTTTAGCCAGAATATTTTCATTGCGGCAAGGTGGATTAAAAATACGATTTTGAGAGCTTCCTTATTAACTAACTTAACTAACTAACTGATCATGGTAGGGATGACCCCTCCCGTATTACATAAATGTGGATTTTATGCATATTGAATCATTTTATGTGAGCTGTATGAAGGAAAATATGTCCCCGTGTGTAACCCTACCCCAGTTACTCTTTCTAGACCCACCATACTTCAAGACACGCCCACCTTGGACATGTACATGTAGATAGATGTCTAGCCAAAAGAAATATCAATCTTTAACAATTAAACATTTTGGTAATACACAGAGCATTACCATGATGGGGAGGAGGTGAATAGAGTTCATGGAAGGGTAGCATCAAAATCAAAGTATATGGTAGCTATCATTAGAAATTAAAGAAAAGAAAAGTGACACCATCTACAACATAAAAGGGAGCACTTCCATAAGAAGGTGGGACACTTTGTGTGTAAAGAGGGTATTTTCCTATATAATAGGGACACTTCACGATACAGAGGTGCACTCTCCAATGCAAAGGTGCACTTAATTCATTTGAAAGGGTCACTTCCATATAAAAAGAAAGACATTATTAACTCTGCATAAAGGGACAATTCCATATGTAAAAGGGCAATTTGTTATAAACTGGACAGTTTCATATGTTAAATGGGCACTGCTCCCCCATCCTGCTCTCAGCGTTGCCTCAGCTACCCCTATCATTGTACCCCCTCCCCACATACTGACTAATTAATCTTCGATTTCTGATAGTTTAGTTTAAAAACTATGTTTTCCCTCTTGTCAAAGGAAACAGGTTCTTCTTCTTCCCGATAAGTGACCGCAATCAACCTGTTGATTATTATGTCACTGTTGGCAGGGAGGTTGACATTGTGCAAGGTTTTATAGCCCCCCCCCCCCCAATGGTCGTTGGACCCCACCCCCTCTCCTTCCATGAACCCTTATCACCTCCTTTCCATCCTGGTAAATGCTATTTGTACTATCAGACGCTTGATTGTTTCCTTCTGAAAATCGATATCTATTTTGGCTAGACACCCATGCACATGACCAAGATGGGGGTGTTTTGAGGTATGGTAGGGCTAGAGAGGGGAAGTGGGGGAGTATTCCCAGTTCTTTTAACTGCATGTATATTACATCATAAATTGATATCTTTGTAGTCATAATTTTCCTACCATACAGCTTAGATACTGTTATTACACACTGTGCATAAAATTCGCATTTCCGTACTATGGGCCGGGAGGGGTGTTACCCCCACCATGCCCCCTGACCCTGAATCCCATTTGGGTGGCTCCCCTTCTAAAATCAAAAGATAGTTCATACCCAAGCTCTGTACCCCCAAATGATGCTTTTATCCGCCTTGTAACAGCAATATTTTGGCTACACGTCTATAGCCAAGGTGTAGCAGGGGGGGGGTC
>JZLH01S0094931.1:8097-19300 GCA_001188425.1 Eucidaris tribuloides | reverse complement strand
CTGTTACGCTTAGTTTCCTTAAATTAGAAGTTGAAGCATTTAATGCACAAAATAAAACATTTTATTCAAGACTGCATTTGCATAGTTATTAATTTGATTCACTAATGTAATACATATTTCATCACAAATACATGTAATCCCACTTTATATGCATTTGAATATCCATATAAAATATACATCATAAAAAATTTATTTGGTTATGCGTATTGCTTGAAAAATCGAAAAACTGTAGTTCCTGGGCAAGTACAGGTAGAATTCACTTAGGAGCGTGGATGTGTGTTGATTAACGGAAAAGAAATAGTAGTACAAATAAGGAAAGAAGAGGGTAAGTTAATGTTGTAAAGATTCTGTATATTCTTGAAAAGTTAAGGACACGAATACTAAGGAATATGATATTTATCCATTTACTAAATTCATTCACTTATTTTCACATTTAAAAAAAAAGATATCATGAACTTTGTAAATACATGTACATCAAACAGAAAAAGGTACGCAGGAAATAAAAACTACTCATTTCGTGTATTTTGATATAGCAATATTGTGATAGGAGAGATGAAGGAACCTTCTGAAAGAAAACTTATAAAACTGTGTATTTCCTTGACAAGTAGAGGATAGGAGTTTTATAGGAGTGGATGAGTATTGATTGACTGAACAAAAGAGGTAACGACAGCAGTTATTGCAAGTTAGTGTTGTAAAGATTATTCTCGAACAGTTAAGGACATGAATACTAAGGAATGTGATATTTATTCATTTACTTATTTTCACATTTTTTCAAAAAAACATATACTCATGAACTTTGTAAATACATGAAGCAGAAAAAGTACGCAGAAAATAAAAACTAATTCACTTCGTGTATTTTGATACAGCAATATTGTGATAAGAAAAAGAAACCAACCTTAAAGGAAACTTATCAAGCTGTGTCGTTCCTAGACAAGTAGAGGTAGAATCAACTCTCATAGGAGAGTGGATGAGTATTGATTGACTGAAGAAAAGAAGAAAAGAGGCAGTAATGCAAGTTGGTGTTGTAAAGATTATTTTTGAACTATAAAGGACATGAATATTAAAGGGAGAAGGAGCCAGCAACTAACAGGCATGGGTTAGAAAAAAATTGAGTTCTTGCCAACCAATCAGATCGCACGTATAGTGGCGTAAAGCTGACCATGCGTGACCGATGCATGCCACCCGACGTGTGTTAGTCGCGCCGTGGTAATGTATGCATTGTTTGAATCGATAAGCCCCTCTCCATATAGCTGTTTCTGTAAGTTTTATCCCAACATAAAACTTGCAAAGACGTAAAATAAACACAAATTAACTAATTTATATATCACAGAGTACCCCTTATTTAGGCTGTCTTTATCACCATGCTACCATAATTTCTCACAACTACTCACAATTCATTTATTTTCTTAACTTTGTGCCTGTTGTTGCTGGCTCCTTCTCCCTTTAAGGGATATGATATTGATTTATTAATTTTCGCATAAAACATAATAATCACGAACTTTGTAAATACAACAAGCTGTAAAACTGTAAAGAAAATAGAAAGTACTTTGTGCCTAATGTAGCAACATTGCGATAAGAGAAATGAAGAAACCTTCTTAAAGGAAACTAGTAAAACTGAATAGATTATGACGACAATCCGGAAATAGTCAAGTGTACCCGGATTGACGTCATTGTGTGTGACGTCAATCCGGGTATAGTCGATCATTCCCGAATTGTCGTCATGAGAGTAACACCTCCACGGATCTAACTGGAATGTCATCAATCGCATGATGCACAATGGATCATCCAGATATCAAGTAACGTACAGTGATGCATATAATAAATAATACGATATTCATTTATTTACTTATTTTCACATTTCTTCAATAAACATAAGATCTTGAAATTTTAAATACATCAAGAAGAAAAGTACACAGAAAATCAAACCTACTCAACTTCATGCCTTTCAATAGCAATGTTCCGATTACTGTGGAAAGAGAAATGGGGTAACCTTCTAAAAGGAAACGTATTAAACTATAGAGGTCCCTGAAAAAGAAGATGTAGAATCAGCCTTTATATGAGAGCGGATGAGTGTCAACTTGACTCACCGATCAAGCAAAGAAGTAATAAAAAGGACAGAGATTAGTGCAAGTTAGTTATGTTCATTAACTGTGTAGTCGAGTCAAAGCTTGACATGACTGTGAATTAGAGTACTTTTGAGATTTTTTTTGTTTTCTGTTTTGCTGAAACTGATAGAAAGAGGTGTCTAACCTTGTAATCTCGTGGCACTTTGACAGACTTGGGCAATTTGTTATTTACATTTTATGCCACGCCCCCTTTTTGGCCGTATGAACTGTATCGCAGATGCGCATAGTGGTTAAACATGTCCTGTGTGGTATGATATCACACATGTTGTGATATGGAATACAGAATCGCAAAAAGAAAAAGCAAATTTTAGTTTCCCAAAGGTAACTTTTAGGGTTATGAAGTTGTATACCACGTTGCATTGAGTAACCCAATTTATAAGTATATCAATGTGTTGAAATTAGATATCCTTACCCTTAATATATATCCCTTTTTGACATGATGATATCGTGTATCGTTCCTTCTTAAATGTATTCAAATAGAATATCAATGCATATATATATAAAAAAAAAAAGCTCAAACCAATTGTACAACCATCAAACACCAGTTTATATTATACTGTTTATTTCCCAGTTTAAAATGAGAGAGGGAGATGTTCTCGTCTTTTTTTTAGGGCAGATAGTTTTTGTACTGACAGAAAAGCCGTAGACATGGAGGAGCACATTTTATTGTAACCTTATTGCTTGCATTTCCCTGTCACTTATCACTAATGCTGGGATATTAATCACCATGATCACATTATTTTAGTGACTATTTCTAGATTAATGCGAATACTTGTTTGTTGCCTTTCAATCAATTCTCACATAACAAAAACGGACATAACAAATCAATTCTCAAATTATAAACAGATTATATTTTCACAGTGCAGTGTGTATCAAGAAAGTAGAAATTAACAAGCAAAAATATTACACAAAAATGTCATGATCTTGAGATTGTTTTTAATATGAATATTTTACCTTGGACCTATCCTATCTGATGACACTGTTGGTATTGATAATATTTCACAACCAACTTTTGTGCAATCGGCCAAAATGCATTTGTGCACAGATTTGTGTTCTCATAGTTAAAGTTTAATCCCCTCGCAGACCGGTGTTGTAGAAGCTCTCAACTGATGTGAACAAGTATCCAGTCCTCAGCATGCTCAGAGAAGAGCTAATGTCAATTCTGTGACAAGAAATACAAACATGAAGCAATGATTCAGATACCAACCCCCCTAAAAAGAAGAAAATGTCATGACTTTTTTTTTCCAATTCGCAGATCATCTTGCAAACACTTGATAGCAATAATTCGAACAGATGATTCTGCTGACCATTCGAAAAATTTCAAAAACACATCAGAGGCCTTTGTGCCTTTGCAACATAACAATTTAGGGTGAAGGCGAATTAAATCTAATTTACATATTAATTGTTAATTCCCTTTTAGTAAAACATGCCTTAGTTTTCATATCTTAATGATAGGGCTACTTTTACTGCTTAGATTACTTGGTAGTCATGTATCAAAATGGATAGGCCACTGGCCGCAATTCTCACCAAAGCAATGTTCCTTCTTGGTGAGAGAGTATCATCGTACCAACAGTGCTGTCGCTGTTCTTGAACGATTTTGTGAACTCACAGTGTCAGAGAGCATTCTGTGCCCAAGTCAATTTCTACACATACCACAAAAGTTGCTCATGCTCGGTCATGCATTAAAATACACTGGTGATACAATCTCATCAAATATACCCTAAAAATTAATGAAATGTGATAAAAACACTCTCATAATACTTACTATAAATTCAGGGGAATTTTTTCTTAGTGTCTACTTTTTTTATATACACGGTATTATTCAAATTGTAATGAGATAATACAATGTCAGTTAATTGCATATATAATATACATGATAATATTCGTAAATATAATTTACGCGAGGTGAGATATTTAAGATGATAACAAAACAGAATTAAAGAATCATACAAAAATAAATGATGTATATGTGTATATGACCTAAAATATACATACAGTGAAACCTGTCTATAGTGGCCACCCAAGGGAAACAAAAACCGTGACCTTTGTAGACAGGTGACTTCTGTAGATAGGTTCTTGAACACATGATCTGTCTTCTGGGGAATCATTTTTGTGACCACTATCTACAGGTTGGCTGCTACAGAGCGATAGCTGCTAAGACAGGTTTGACTGTAATGTATAATATATACTAAAGTATATTTTTGGATGCAGAAGGCCGTCGGTATAAGCTGAGTTTGAATTAACACGAACGACCAAAGTGAATAATTGTAAATATTTGAAATGTATGATACTTAATAACAGAATGTATTGGCCATGTAGAAATAAATAAGTTTTAGATTGATTTTGACGGTGTGAAAAAAAAAGAAATTGGACGGGATAAAATTGTTTGTGGTGCCTGTGCGGCAGGGGTCTCAAAGAAAATCATGATCTGTTATGTACTAAATCATGTGTTACTAGAGGATATAGGGTTATTTCTATAGAAGTGCCATTGCGTCAAATTGTCAAAACAATCAGTTACAGTAGCTATATTTTCCCCTCATTCCACAAATACGGGAGCGAGTTGGTTCTTAAATTCACAATATAGTTAGATGTACAGTATATGGCAAGAAGTACTGTTCATTATGCAATAGTTAACTGAAATTATTGACTTCTAGATTTGTAAAAGAGAACGTTAAAATGCATTGAGGAGGGTGGTAATGGTTATAAATTAATGTAGATTTTCATAATTGACCCTGCGCATATAATTATGGTAATTAACATGTTTATAATTGGAAATGCTCCACACTTGACCATTTTATGTATCGTAAATATGAGTTAACAATCAACCGCACGGTATAATGTGACCTAATTTCGAGCAATGATGTATTATTTTTACAAGTATTCATTACATTTCCTGTAATGCTTCAAACGTCGTCGTGCTGCTGGCAGACTGGCGTTAGCATGTGCTCTAAGAAGAAGGGCGGTAACAGTAAATTGCCTCTAACTTGAAAACCATCGACTTACTTTACATGAAATTAAAACGTTTTGCTTTTAATCTTAGAACCTTCCGTCAGTCTTTTTAGTGCAAATATCAAATTGTTTTCATGGCAATTTAATGTTAACGCCCTTTTGCTTAGAACGTCATGCTAACGCCCTCCTTTATACCACCTTCACGATGATAGGACTTATTGTCTTATTCATTATGCGTCACTATGGGCTTCTCAGCGTGAATATTTTGACGCTTTTGCTGCTTTTTCTTTTAAATTGGTTAGTTCTTTTAGTTTTTAAGCATAGTGATTACTTTGAAGCCTATTTGGACAAAAGGGTCAATACAGTTTTGTACGTGCGCGCTTGACTCGCCGAAAGACTTTGTTTACTTTAGCACAAATCCTGACTGCATACGTCACCTGCATTCAGCAGGACACGACTAGTCCATTGAGGAATATAGGGGATGATAGCATTCGGAGATCGCATAATTCCGGATTACTCGTTCCCAACACAGGTGCACAAGTCGAAAGAAATATACAAGCACGTTAACATGTATATAAATCAAAAAAGCGTTTCAATTCTTCTGTAATATCTTAGCCTACTTCTCGGCAAATCGACACTATTTTCTTAGTTATAGCAATACTACTATAAATAGGCAACATATATTTGCGCATGTGGGACTAAGTAATCACTCTCGCGTATTTTCGCAACACGACAGATAACAAGCGAAAATATGCTTTCATTTCGTCATTTAGCAATGGCTATGAAAAATTTGTGATAAACGGCGTAATCAGCTGAATTAAATGTGAAATGTATGTTGCCTGTATTGTTCCAAGAGTTCTAGAACATGGATAAAATGGAAGAGTACAACGTAGTTTACGTTTTCGAGTGGTGCTTCTAAGCATTACCCCTGCTCGCCAATGGAGTCGCCGCATGACGTCATTTGCCACTACTCGAAGTTGGGATCGTTTTCTGTCAATTTCTCTCATTTCACAAAACATTTTGGAACAAAAGTGCAACGAGATTCTTCAACCAATGAGAATGAGTTTTATATCAGTGGTTAGAGGGATATCTCATCTACTAGAAACCGTTCGCCCCAATTTGATTGATTTGTGCGTTTGCTTTCTATAGCCCTGAACGTGTGGGACGTACGTGTTTGTTACTTGATTTTTGTTGTATTTCCCATAGACTTCGTCCTCAAAAGAGGAATGGGTAACAAATTTCAATCTAAAAGTGCAACGAGAATAGTTGGTGTCTTCAAAATGTTTTTCGTGCATCATGTGTAAAAAAAAGTGTCCGCTTTCAGATGCTACTCGCCCCAAGCGAATATTTTTCGGGATATTTTTAGGTTAACACACATATAGTCTGTGATAAATGAGACAATGTCACGAAATCAAGCGGGAGTTTACGTGTATAGCGACTTACGCGTATCGCACGCGCGGAACGTCGAGCAGATGTCTGCTATGTTTCACTATGACAGCAGTTGTGATAACTACACCAAGTTTACATTATGATCACTTATTTATACTTTAAACTTAAATTTTGTGAAAATAATTAATTGGTTACATGTACTATTAAGTATTTTTAATCCTTGATATTAGATTTTTTCGATCATCATAATTGCGTTCAGTATATGATATCATAGATACTTTAACTGTATAGCATTTGTGATTCTAAATGCACTTTGTGAACCTTAAGTGACCTTCGGGAGTTTAGTGTGATGGCAGTTTTACCTTTGAATAAATACAGACCGAGTTAAAACCCATTTGCTCAAAGAAAAAAAACTTCAACTTATGTGTACGTCTTGCCTGTACTTTTGTATATATTTTGATGCGCAATTCTAGTACATGTATATCATTATGTCCTTTATTATTAAACCCGTGATTGAATTCTCCCTATACCACAAATACCCGATATTCGCCGAAATAAGCAAACGATATCAGGATCCGGGATTTGTGTGTGTGTGTGTGTGTGTGTGTGTGTGTGTGTGTGTGTGTGTGTGTGTGTGTGTGTGTGTGTGTGTGTGTGTGTGTGTGTGTGTGTGTGTGTGTGTGTGTGTGTGTGTGTGTGTGTGTGTGTGTGTGTGTGTGTGTGTGTGTGTGTGTGTGTGTGTGTGTGTGTGTGTGTGTGTGTGTGTGTGTGTGTGTGTGTGTGTGTGTGTGTGTGTGTGTGTGTGTGTGTGTGTGTGTGTGTGTGTGTGTGTGTGTGTGTGTGTGTGTGTGTGTGTGTGTGTGTGTGTGTGTGTATGTGTGTGCGCGCGTGCGTATGTCTGTGTGTGTTTCCTGTGTGTGTGTCGCGTATATGTATGTATGTGTGTTTGTGTGTGTTTGTGTGTGTGTATATGGTTGTGTGTACTTTTTTTTGCCGTAAGTGTTTATTTATTTGAACGTATGCGTAGAGTAATTGGGCGATTGTGCTTGAAGAAAAAAATCGACAACATTACGTTAAAAATGTCAAAATAAGGTCATTTTCATGGGTGGTACATCACTTCGTTTGGGTTTTCAACCGAAGTGAGAAAATGCAAATAACATTTTTAAAAACAAAATATTCCAAACGTCATTTGCTAATGCTCGAGATATATTATAACAAACATCGAATCCTATACAGCCAGGGTGTTCAGCTTTATTAAAACGTTTTGGGTCATAAAATGCTGACGGAGAAACTTACAAGAACATGCATGAAATGAATCAAAACATATGGGGCTTGTACAGGGCCGGAAAGTCATAGGGGTAGTTACGGTTTCTAGTGCTTAAAAGGTGTGTATAAGAAACATCGAACCCTAACGCTAGGGAGTTCAGTTTCATAAAAAACATTTGTGTCATAAAACTTTGATATTGTTTTCCTGAAAATACATTAAAGCATTTCAAAAATATGGGCTGTGTCCACGGCCCGAACTCCTAGTGCCGAGAAAATTTACTTTAAAAAATGAATTCTGAAATTTAATTTCACCGATTTTTGACCTGATTTTTATTTTCGCACTTCGCACGAATAATTGTGTTTTTACTGTATCCGTGACAAATCATTTCGTATATACTATTAATGAGAGAAAAGGCTTGAGCAGAAACAAGAAACATTTCGTTAAGCGTAATGCCCGAGTATCTAAAAAAAGGGGGGATGGCAGTTTTGAAGAATCTCTTTACCCGAAAAAATGTGCCCTATTTTCGGGGAGATTGTCACATGGCTGAAGGTCTCTGTTATCATATGGTACCAAAACGTTTGAAAATAAACGATGGTCAGGTGGGAACTGGCAACTTTTCAAAAGGATATGAAAATTGGGTTGCTAACGAAAGAAAAAAAAATGAAGCTCTCTTTGATTTTGTGTGGAGCCGGGAAAGAATATTCGCTAGAAAACGAAAAGTGAACAAAATCAATGTCATATAGCAATATGTTCGTAATTTACATATCTCCTATAGTATATTCTAGTCGGTACATTTCCCACTCCCCTTTCGTTTAGTTGGTTTAAAATTCTTTTCATTTATTTGTTTCAGATTTGTTTTTATTCGTTGATTTGATTCTTGCTGGGATGGTTTCTGATTTCTTAACCCTTGCGGTGCTTATTCGTTCGACAATTTGCACAGATCATTGAATGCACTGTAGACAATGAGTATGGATTTATAAATCCCTCTTAATCCTCTTACTCAATACAATACCCTTTTTATGGGAACAGGAAGTCAATAGTAACTTTTTTTTAATAAAAATAGTGTGCCCACTGTGTAAAAACTGTAAATTGTATACTATGTATAAGAAACCTGAACGAAGGTCAAGTTTTAAAATTTGCAAAAAGGATTAAATTCGAACACTCTTAAAATGATTTTTAAAACGTTCGTTGTTACCCATATTGCATTTTACAGAAAGTCAATAATTTTGAAGACAACATTGAGAAATATATTTTGACCATCCAAGTTTAGTAACAATCTTTTTATCCGCTTATGGGAAAGTGACCCTTGAACTTTGTAATATGTGCATTTTGCTGCTGGAATACCTTCGGGGAACGTCAAAGTGTGGGGTCCTTGGAATGAGTTGAACTCGTTTGAACTGGCCTCGGTGGCTTTGATCATCCTCGGTATATATGTCCCTGGTTCTTGTATCAGATATAAGATACTATTTATTCTTCCTGTTAACAATGGACAACAACCAAAAACAATATGAATAGTATTCAAAACATCATTTATTGCAAAAGTGATGACGCTACAAATTTATCAAAGTCCTGATACGTTTGACTTAGGATTATGGTGCGCGTTGGGATGACAATTGTACAAGTTAATGGAAACTGTAAGATTGATTCCAAAAGACAGCAATAAAGAGACGATAAGGCTATAATCTACAAAACTACAATAGTAATATTAATGACAATTAAATCTTTGGGAAAAAATAGCATATTACATGCAGTTAAAAAAGAGTCTAATTACTTCAGAGCTCATCCGGATCTAAACACAACACAAAAAGTAAGTCCCTCCATTTTCAAAATACCATAAGTTTTTTAACGAAACACAAATAAGCCGAACAATTTAGCTGGGGAGTTCTTACATTCATTGACTAACTTTTGTGTGAAAATGCGATTGATCCGTCAGGTCATGAATGAGTGAGCTTGCATTCAACGCAAAAATTGTCGCTTTTCAAAAGTCACAGGAGTCATTATGGTACAATAACAGTAACATTTCTTGTTTTATTAATAAAGTGTGGTCACTCAAGCATGACATGGTTACCTCTCATGTTGGTATAACGTGTGCGGATACATTTTGCTGAAAAATACGCGATTTCATTTTTTTTTCAATAAACTTAATATTTTTATAATCTCAAAATTTTGGAAAGATGTAAATTTTCAAATTGAGCAAACCAAACCGTAAAATATGTGGAAAGTGTCTGGGGAAGTGTAAGGGGGTGAAGCGACAGATGATTAACACAATAGCGCTTTATCATTCACCAGAAACAGAATTTGTCAAAATCCTGTATCGCAAATTCTCCTTAATGACCGCTGTGAATTTTGAAAAGTGATATTTTTACATTTAATACATCATGTGCTCACTTGTGCATGAGTTGACAAATCAGTCACCTGGCAAATTGTTTTGATCAAAACCATCTTGTTAAAAAGTTCTGGCATTTTGAAAACAGGGGGAACTTACTTCTTGGGTTGTGTTTACTTGCAAACTTTCTCATATATATGATAAATGTAGGGCGTTCTGCAAATACACTGGTCACGAGAAAACACCATTTATGGTGAATAAATAGCAAAATATAGGGGATAAAAACTCGGTTCCGTTAGAACTATAGTAAATGTTAGATTTTAAATCGAATTAAATCATCGCCTTAATAAACTTCCCAGTCTACTTTTATTCCTTTCCATGCATAGGTGGTGGTCATGTATTATGTGAAATTTTTTGACAAATTACGAATGTGTACCATATGTATTCAAATGTTATGCTTTAAATAGTCTCATACAGAATAGTATACATAGACTAATGGATAAGCACAATAATGCTACTGAACTGACTCAATTCAGTGAGACTGAAACATACACTAAATTTTGATTAGTTTTTCGTGCATTTTTCAAATTTTAGGTAATTATTGATCTTCAAATTTCACAGAAGCAGCTATTATAAGTAGGCTAAGAAGGGTCCGGAATGAAATAACAGGGGGGGGGGGGTCGTACTTGAGGGGAAAATTTCACCTAGTCATCCTTTTTATTATATATAAAAAAAAAATCATTTTCAGTTTAAACCATTTTGGCAGAATCAGCTGTACGTTACGGGGATGGAAAGTTTATCAAATGGTTCATAATAGCCCCTTTGGGGTCCTAGATATCCCCCCAAGGTTTAAAGGTTATGTATGAGGAATGGACTGAATACCCTCTTGAGCACCACACAGGGGCTGCGTTACCTCAGGTGAGCGCCGTGCCACCTGTACGAGCTGCTGTTATTTATAATTTACTTTGGTCAGGAAATCTGTGGTTGCAGTCATATGCGTACCGACGGGGGGGGGGAGGGGGGTTCAAACACCCAATTTTTACCAAAAAAACACCGCTCTTACGGAACCCCGCCCCCCTTTTTTTTTACTGAAAACATCCTCCTTTTAAGCCGTGGAACCGGTTCTCATCGGTTATGATTAAGCCT
>JZLH01S0094892.1:47294-59526 GCA_001188425.1 Eucidaris tribuloides | reverse complement strand
GTAAGATTTACTGTCATGCGACTTTTCAGTACAATCATGTGAAGAGAAGGCCATCTTTATTGAGTAGCCTTATTCTCCTTACCACATGTCTTATGAAGATAGGAGGCACTTTCTTCTTAGCAGGGTGTTGTCTTCTTTCTGCGACCGCGTCAGAGGAACATATTGGCATTTTTGGTTTGGTGGAAGTCTTTCAACCCACCACAACCGTTTCAAGGGAAATATGAAATCGAATTACGATGTTACCGTGAATTAACACCCCACCCCTATTAATAGGGAGGCAAAAAATGTTAAATTTTATGTTCCAACCCCTTTGCCAGGCCGTGGGTGCGCCTGCATTTGATAATCTCTCCACCTTGGGGGAAAAAGGGAGAAAGAATATTCATTGATTTCTTTTCAAATTAGTTGTTATTTCCCGATAATAAACTTCATGAGAATATATCATTATAGACAGACTCCTTCAACTCAAAATACATTCGTTATAGTGTATGTTGCAATACTTTTGAGTAGGGAGGGTATATACCGTGCTAAAGTGAACAATACCCCACTAGAGTGACAGTAGAGTCAGTTTCTGGTATAGGCTGGAGAACAATATAGCAGAGAAACTACATGGGCCAATCTGTGGTTCACAGCAGCTTAGGGTAGCTGGAGTGTAGGGTTGTAACAAAGTAGTTAAATGAGTGATTTAAGGTGCTTATGTACTCTCTTTTTGAAGTATTGTGCCCCCTTATCAGAAATATCTCCAACTACATTTTCGGGTAAGCTGTTCAATACACAGTTACCGCAGAGTGGATGAAGATCCTGCTGGTGGAGAGCGTTCTGGAGGTTGGTCCTGACGATGCGTGGAGAGGCATTGGTTGGCTAGCCCAGGTAGCTCTTTTGGTTTGAAGGGTTCAGGGAGCAACGATTTAAGGTATGTAGGGCATGTTGTAGTCTGCATCTTGTACAGGACTATCACAGCAGCTCTTTGGCGTCTATGTTGGAGACGGAGAATGTTTTCCCACTAACCAACTTGGTAATCCACACCCAATTTAACTTTTTTTGGATCCACCCCTGGTGTATTTATCCGGTTGATTATTCATTTAGTTGATTCATTAATATCTTCAAAGCTTCGACTTTCTCTGGTAGTAAGACTCATGGACGACCACTTCCCGGGGGATGTGTCTTACGTCAGAACAGCCTGCAAGAAAACGGGATAAATAAATAGTATAGTTCCATACCGTGTCATGCCACCATCAGCTTTACTTGCATTCATAGACTCTAACCATTCTAGCTACTTATTAATAATCAATTTTACGGTCCTGGGAAAGAGCGTTAGAGCCCAAAATGTACAAGTGTAATATCATGAACTAAGATAGTAACAAACAAATGCAAATGCCTTTAAAAAGTCCTACTAATACATGTATAAATAAAAAAAAACTATATCGGGGAAAGCAGACTCGGAAATCGGCGCTTTGAATAGATCTCATAATTTTGTAGAAGAGCGTTACTATTATATTTGTTAGCTTATATTTTACTTTTTAAGAAGTTAGAGAACTAACTGTTTTCGCTTTATGTTGATGTACGTATCTAAAGGCCCCCATACACGATCATTTTTTTTCCTCAATTAATTGATGTCGATTAATTGATTCAATCAATTGACGTTCCTCACACACGATCATTTTTTTTTTCAACTTTAGTGTGAAATTGTCATTCTGGTCAAAACATTTGAAATGAAATGATCTATTCCACTGGCAATAGTTCTTGCCCTGGAGGATAATCCAAACTGAAAAAGAGGAGGAACAGGTCAAAAATGTTTTTTTCCGTCGATATCTACTCGGACATGTCCAATTGCTCAGGGAGTTTAGGGACGATGAACCACACGATTACAGGAATTTCCTAAGAATGGACGCTGCATCATATTATGATGAACTTCTAAATGTTGTGAGGCCAATAATAGTTCCCCTCACACAGTCACTTTAATTGACAAGCCGTCAATAAACATCAAATGAACTTTGATCCGTCAATAGTTGCTTCAATGAAATTGTTTCAGTTAATTCGCTGTCAATGTCCCCCATACACCGTCACTTTTTTCAACAATTAATTGATATCAATGAGCTGACATCAATTAATAGACGAAAAAATTGATCGTGTATGGGGGCCTTAAGTCACATTTTATTCTCAAAGGTTTCTTCTCTTTCACACTATTTATACAATCAGATACTCTTACTCAAGATATTAAAAAAAGAAGTATCGTTTTGGTCGATCAGACATTTTTTTCAATCTTTTATAAAGTATTCTATTCTCACCCCAGACATCAGAATACAACATCAATTCACTTATCCCCCGAACATTTTACATTTTGTGTAATTTATCAAAAACGGGAGAGTTTCAGACCGAGCAATTTTCAGGTCATTTATAGATCATAAATGAGTTATATAATGGCACAGAATTTCAATTTTTACTATTCACCTTGAATTTTATCCTTATTATTCATTCATATTCTCATGGTTATGGCTTATATGCATTAATATCACTTGCGGTGCTGTGGCCCAAGTTATAGTTCTTACTATAATTATTCGCCTATTATGACGTCTTACACTCACCGCACAACGCCATAGAATATTCTAGTTCGTCTCGGAGAATCTCTAGAACCCGTGTCACACCGGCAGCCCCCTGCATTATTTGAAATAATTGATTTTAGAATAATTATGTTGGAAAATAAGCAGTGTTGGAGGTCTCGAGACTGGTCTTGGTCTCGAGACCAGCATGCTCTTTCTTGGTCTCGGTCTCGGTCTCGAACCCTCTGGTCTTGGTCTTGGTCTTGGTCTCGAACCTTCTGGTCTCGGATTTTTGGGCCGAGACCAGCCCGAGACTAGCAACTAATATGATGATTTTACATATACAAATCTTTATTGTTGCACATGTACAAACTGCAAGTTTGCGTCATGAACGTACTATATAGGGCGTTCAAACATGCAGAGTGCGTTCAAACATAGTTTTAACACAGATCTTCTACACATATAGGCTTTAAGGACCGACAATGGTGGGTTCTCTGACGCAATATGTTCTGGTCGTTCCTCTTTTAATTGAACATGGAGGTAGACATAGTAGAGAACAAAATAAGAAGTAGGGAATGAACAAACAAACAGAGAAAAAAGTAACAGAAGAAAAAGTAACACAAAAGACAGAAAGGAAAAAAAAAGACTGGAAGAATAGAAAGTCAAACACAAGGAAGACAACATGATAGGAAATAATAGAAGAGAGAAGACTGAAAACAAAAGAAAAACACAGAAAGATGATTGACATCAGGATAACAGGAAAAAAAGAAATTTAAAAACAGATAGAAGGAAAGAAAAAATGAAGAAGAGAAAGAAAGAAAAACAAAAAGCAAGAAAAGAAAAAAAGAAAGAAAGGATAAAATGAAGAAAAAGAGAAAGGAAGACATGGGAAAGAGGTAGAATGAAAGAAAAATTAATGAAGAATATGAAAGCGTAAAGAATGAACAAAAGATAGACAAATAAAAAAGTAAGAAAGGGAAAAGGCTAGAAAAAAAGAAAAAAAAGAAGAAAAATGAAAGATTGCAAATAGAAAAGAATAAAACAACAAAAGAAAGAGAATGAATGAAAGGTAGACCAAAGTAAGAAAAAGTACAAAAGATAGAACATAAGGAAATAAAAATAAAAGACGTTAAAGGTTAGTGGCATGATTGGGAACACTTAAAAATGCCTCAAGAACCAAATCAGTTGAAATATATACCAACTATACACCAGCTGGAGTAGAACTCCCAGCTGGAAGGATTTGTCTCTAATTTGTTTACTTAAGGAGACTCAAGGATGAACATACTAGTATTGTAATTTCATCATGCCCCGATAGATACAGAAACCATAGAGAGCTACACAATAAGTTTGCCTGTCACGAGGTATATTGGCATTAGTTATTTTAGAATGAGCCAACGTATGACTATAAGAGTTTCACAGCAGAATCCCTGTATAGTTTACTTGATTCTAGAATAGTTTCAGCTTAAGTTGAGGACTACCCCCAATCATGTCATTTACCTTTAAAAATGAATGAAAAAGAAGGACGGAAACATGAATTTAATGAAGAAAGGAAGAAGAGAAAAAAGAGAAAGAAAGATAGAGATAGAAAAAACTAAGCAAGAAGAGAGGAAAAGAAATGATGAAGTAAAGAAAAGGAAAATAGAAAGACATGGGAAAGAGGCAGAAGGAAAGAGAATGCAATAAAGAATAAAAGAAAGAAAGAATCAACCAAAAATTAACAAATAAAAGAAGAAAGATAGAGAAAGGGGTAAAATGAAATTAAAAAAGACTATATGAAAAAATACAAATAGAAAGGAATAAAACAGAAAAAAAAAACAAAGAAAAAGTGAGAAAAATGTGAGAAAAAAGGAAGAAAGATAGAAATGTAAGAAAATAACAAGAAAATCGAGAATGAAGAAAAACCATTAATGAATGAAAGAAATTAGATTATTACCAACACTTTATTTTCTTCATCTGATCTGTATGTCAGTAGCTCAGGCAAATGTGCTCATGGGAAAAAGTTTCTCAGTCGTTTGTGTAATTTGTAGCTATCATATTGACTCGTAGTCGTAGGCCTATTGGGAGGCGTTTTACATGTAAGTGACAAATGAAACAATTAAAATATGACTTTTTATGTTCTTCATTAACTGTTAATTTTATTAAATTTTTAAAATCCTATTACAGACTGATTTCAATGTGTAAGCAGTAGGCAGTTAATGCTGAGTAACAAAGTTGCGTTATCCTCAAAACATGCACAAATTAGTGCCAATTGAAACGCTGGTCTTGGTCTTGGTCTTGGTCTCAGAAAGTTCTGGTCTTGGTCTCGGACTTCTGGTCTTGGTCTCGGACCTCTTTTTCTTGGTCTTGAACTTGGTCTCGGGGTGTCTGGTCTTGGTCTTGGTCTCGGTCTTGGTCTTGACTACAACACTGAAAATAAGTATACTTTTATGACAGCGTTATGTGTGACTATGTAACAGAGCAGTGTGGGCCATTGTCCGTACGCATTGTAACAATCCATATAGCATTCTTTGCCTCACATCAAAAACAGTGGACGATGAACAAAAGATCATGCAACCACGGCAACTTTGTGACGTGATTTAATGTGGAAATTGTAAGAGTGTGCAATGCCTTAAAGGTAATGTCCACCCTGACATCAAGTTCGATTTAATAAAAGCAGAACAATGAGAGAAACATATTAATGAAAGTTTGGCGAAAACCCACGAAAGAATAGCGGAGTTGTGAATTCTTAAAGTTTTAAATGTGTGACGTCATACGAGCAGTTCCCCCACTTTTATGTAATAATAGCTTCATGAAGTGTCATTTTTTCAGAAAACAGAAAATGATGTTACCTGTGCATTCAACATATAATTAGCAACATTATATCGTACATGCTTCTGTGAACAAAAACATTCAGTTATATAAACCATAAAAGTGCAATTATTGAATTAATATTACATGACATATGGAGAGCTGCTTGTATGTGACGTCACAAATTCAAAATTTTGAAAGTTCATAACTCCGCTATTCTTTGGTGGATTTTGGTCAAACTTTCATTAATATTTTTCTCTCATTGCTCTGCCTTTGTTAAAACCAACTTCACGTCATTCTGGTAAATTGCAAGTCAAGCCGCAAATCATCAAATCATGGTGAATTAAGTCCCGACTCTATTCCAAGTTGAATCGAGTCAACGTTTCGCGTCATGTTTAATACGGTCAGAAAAAGATACGTACATCACAACAAAGGCCCCAGATGATAGGTCGGCCGATGAAGACAGCATGAGCCCCTCTTGCTAGAGCCTTGAGTACATCCCTTCCTGTCCGTATACCGCCATCCATGTAAACCTCGATATTACGACCACGCACTGCTTCAACGACCTCACCCAAGGCATCAATCTGTTGAAAGATCAAACCAACGGAATTCTTCTTTCACAGAATCTTAGAAATTGTATACGCCTTTTTCCTGCCAATCATCCTGAATATATAGGGACTGATATATCATTCGCGGGTATTTCTTGAATAAAACCCTCCTGAGACGTTCATACCGCGCACTTAGTGGGTAGATTTACTTTGATTTATCTAACACAGTAACCATGTCAGGTTTGGTACGTTGTCGATGGAGTTTTGGGCTGCAAATCTTCTTATTACCAGTGCAACAAAACTTCTAAACCTAATTGTAAATGAATGGGTTACAGGCGGTTGAATAGTGATTTGGCTGCTTACTGGAGCTGGTACACCGTCTAGTTGTCTTCCCCCGTGAGCTGAGACGAATATGGCATCAACTCCCGCATCAGTGGCCTGTCTGGCAGCTTTGGCTACATCGAAAGATTAAAAAAAATTCTTTAAATTTATATTGCAGATATCTCTTGCACTTATGGATGATTTTAAGGACAAACAAGCCCCAGCAATGTTTCTAACTGGTCTTGGGGGTTATTGTCATGGGTGTTAATTGTTCTGGGTAAATGTAACTAAAGGGGTAATTGAACTGAGCACCCACGGGTGAAATTCAACCAAAATCGGCAACCAGAGGACGAAATGTACAACCGTCATCCGAAATCCAGACAATCGTTATACCTAAGCTGAAACATATCTGAGGAAAACAGGTTAAATGTAACACAGTGCCTAATCCCCATTCTATCAAAGGTCATGTAAGTCGCCCAAGATGGGTATTTCCCGGATTATCTACTCCTGGACATGTACCCTCCAGACAATTACCCCCAGTACGATTACCTCCCCCGCACAATTATCCCAAATCAATTCCCCTAGGACATTTACCCCCTGGACAATTACCCCCAGGACGACCTTTCGGTAATTGTCCTAGAGGTTATTATCCAGGGGATAATTACCCCTAGGCGTACAAAATTACTAGTGTAATATGCCAATGTTTATGTGTTTCATGGTATTGTCTTGGGGGTAATTGTCTTACGAGGTGTAATGTTCTTTTGGATTACCCCAGGCGTACAAACTTACCAGTATAATATGCCAATGTTTATATGCTTCTTGGTAATTGTCTGAGGGGTAATTGTCTTACGTGGTGTAATGTTCTTTTGAATTACCACAGGAGTACAAACTTACCAGTGTAATATGCCAATGTTTATGTGTTTCTTGGTAATTGTCTGAAGGGTAATTGTCTTACGTGGTGTAATGTTCTCTTGGGTTTACCCCAGGTGTACAAACTTACCAGTATGATATGCCAATGTTTATGTATTTCTTGGTACTTGTCTGAGGGGTAATTGTCTTACGTGGTGTAATGTTCTTTCGGGTTACCACAGGCGTACAAACTTACCAGTATGATATGCCAATGTTTATGTGTTTCTTGGCAATTGTCTGAGGGGGTAATTGTCTTACGTGGTGTAATGTTCTACGTGGGTTACCTCAGGCGTACAAACTTCCAGTGTGATATGCCAATGTTTATGTGTTTCTTGGTAATTGTCTGAGGGGTAATTGTCTTACGTGGTGTAATGTTCTTTTGGGTTACCACAGTCGTACAAACTTACCAGTGTAATATGCCAATGTTTATGTGTTTCTTGGTAATTGTCTGAGTGGTAATTGTCTTACGTGGTGTAATGTTCTAGGTGGTAATTGTCAGGGGTAATTAACAGGGTAGTTTTTTCCCGAATTAATGAAGACGTAAGAGACACATAACTGACAAGATAAAAAAATCTCCTACACTTTACCTACCTGTCAAGATACCTTTACAGACTATCGGAAGTGACGTGATAGTTCGGATCCACTTGATGTCATCCCACGTCAAAGAGTCATCGAAATCTTGTCCAAAGTGCCGGAAGAGGGTCAGGTCGCCTTTCCGTTTTGACTCCTGCTGGTCCTCTTCTGAAGGCATCTCCATGTTAGCGTATCTTGATGAATATAAAAGGTAAAGCTAAAAATGAGGGGTTGATCGTCTTGTAGGCCTATCACTTTTTATAAATGCTCACACGATGTCACATATTACCCCCAGCTCATAGACCCACATCAAACCTGCACATTATATTATGCGCCACCTCCACTCCCTGGGGAGTATATTAGCACCAGCAGTCTGTTAGGCGTTCGCGAATTCATTCACAAATGGCTTTCTCAGTACTCTCAGGTACCCATTTATATTCCTGGGTGCAGTAAGTAGTAAGTTTACGAGAAAGTTCACTACACGTGATTCCATTCAAAGCTATACCACAAATTCATCTGTCACCATGAGTTCTGATGATGATTGTTTAAAAAGTAATAAATATTTGACCAAGAAATGTAGACTGCAGAAGCCTTGAACAATGTACTCGATTCCATAGTCGTTTTAGAACTTCTTCCAATCGTGGTATTTGTCAATATCATCCTTTGTAAAGAATGTGTTGCTTTGCCCTGGCTGTAGGCGGCAAGATATTAAGCCCAACTAGGAGAGCAATTATCCCTTTCGATCTGTAAGAGTGCTGATTATCTGAGCCTTTATAATCTCTGGCAATTTAAATACAAAGTTACATGATGTCATCCATTTACAACGTTCAAAGACAATTGGTTTGACTTGTACACTACTCTCGTTCCCGCTGAAAGATCAAGGAGCCCCAAAAGGTCTATTGGTCGGCATGAGAATGTTCCTCTATACTGCTAGCTAGAAAAGATTAGGTTGTCATATTGTTTCGGGATGCAATAAATCGGTTGGTAAGACAAAACAACTTGTCTTACACAGGGGTTCTTTAAAATGTGTCACCAAAGGTTATCGTAGTTTGACAATAATGTTGACTTCAGAATGCTATGTGATCTTTCTGGCCATAAAATTATAGTCAACTCCTTTGTATATGTTTCGTGGGGTATTCAGATCTGTGTATAATGTATCAACGCCCTATCCTGCAGTATCCCATCCCGGATGTGACGTACGAGCAACAATGGAATGAACTCTCTTTATCGTGATACTACAAGTGGCTGTCCATGGTCATCAACAACAATTTGTGCAGGTTTATGGTGACAGTGAAACAGTCTTCTTTTGACTCGACATTTTTCTGTTGGTGATGGCGTAAACCGTTAAGGATTTCCCCGTGACAGATAACTCTTTTCGGGATTCCAAAAAAAGCTCTACAGTCATCCCCAAAACAATGAAGAACAAACAACAGATGGCGATTTGTCGACCTTTGTGTCGACAATTGGATGTATTTCTTCCCTATGAAATAAGTTACAACATGCGGATGCCTGAAACAAAATCTTGTGAAAGAGAAAATCTGACCTGAACAACCCCTGCTGGAAATAAAGAGTTTCTTCGAAGATTCCATGCACGGTTCGTCCCGGCATGGACCCTTCTTTTTCGATCCATGGTGCCTGTAATGGAGAATCAACCGTCAACACAACGGCTCTATACCCAGCCTTCTCCGCCTCTTTGATCAGATGTTCCGTGACCCGGCGATTCTTGAACATGTAGACTTGAACCCAACGAAGTCCTTCCGGGGCGGCGGCTGCTACGTCATGGAAAGATTGGGTGGAGAAGGTGCTCTGTATCATGAGGGTTCCTGCGGTCGCTGCACCTGGTGGATGACGTAACAGTGATGCATAATTAAAGAGCTTAGTTTCAAAAGGGGTTATATGTACATGAATGACTTTGGAGAAAAGTGTTCTAGAGTTTGTACACACTCCCATGGAAAAACAGGAGTAATTTATACTGTATCTCGTGCTTACCTTTGCAATTTGGCATCGATTTTTATTCTATAGCTTGATAAGTGGGTGGCCAATGCACTGATGTCAATACCTCATTAGTATGTGGGGACAATAGTCCACAATTTAGTGCAACTGCGGCTCTCCTGTTGGTAGAAACAACCAGCTGGATCTTGCGCTTCACCTGGTTTCGCCATTGTCCACACGAGTTTCCGAATCAGAGTGAGGTTACAGGTTGCTACTCTAGCTATTACATCATCGATACGTCATCCACCAGGTTCAGCAGCCGCGGAAACCCTCATGATACAGAGCGCCTTCTCCACCCAAACATTCCGTGACGTAGCAGCCGCCATCCCGGAAGGACATCGTTGGGTTCAAGTCTACATGTTCAAAAATCGCCGGGTCATGGAATTTGAACATGGTTTCAAGAAACGCGTTTCAATAAACGCGTTTGTAACGTAACGACGTTTTCGGTCGCCTCTGTACGTTAAAGTGAAATAGCTGGAATAGAAAAACTCCTTACCGTGAGATAAAACTACTAGAGAATCTAGTACACTGTTCAAGGTTTCTGCTGTCTAAATTTCATGGTCAAATCTGGGCAGGTTTATGGTGACAGTGAAATAGTCATCTTTTGGTACAGTTGCCAGAATGATGGTCTCGGCATTTTTTTCTGTTGGTGATATTGTTAACTGTTAAGGACTTCAGTGACAGAAAACTCTTTTTGGGATTCCCGACAGACCTATACAGGGTGGCCCAGAAAGAATGCTTTACATACGATCGTTAATTTCTTCAACATCATGAACAAAATGCCATTAATTGTTATTTCATTTGTTAGAACCTTCTTTTTCCGACAAAATGATACCATGATGATTGATTTTGAATAAGGCGTTTGGATCCTGGGGCCATTTTTCTGAGGCAATGTAATTTCGGAAATTTGTTTCTTTCTCAACTCCCGCGAACCTGGGAACACCAAAATATTCTCAACGATTGGCGCTTTTCACATGAAATGAAAGTAGTGTAATATTTTTAGATCCATCTGTCAGTCTGTTAAGTGTCAAAGTAAAAACTTCTCAAATAAGAGATTTTTTTTTTTACTTTCAAGACCCTTCTGCCTGGAACACTATGCGCGGGCTCTTCTGTCGGACAACCGACGACAGGGGCGTCGATCCAGCTTTTAGATTGGGGGGGGGGGGAGCAAAGATGAAGAAAATGTCAAAAAATAATCGGCGCGCTCTGCGCGCCAGATTGCAATAAAAGACTTTACGTGCGAAGTGCGCCGAAAAAAGTAAAATTGTGTATGTTTAATAGTATTGTTATGCTAAATGTAATAGTTTTGTAGTTGTTTTTGAATTTTCAAGTTGTCAACATTATTGGTGGGGGGGGGCGAATCGATATGTTTCGTTGGGGTAGCGACTGCCCCCTTGCCACCCCAGGATCGACGCCCCTGACCGACGAGTAACAACATGATGCGGAAGCCTGAAATAAAATCTCATGAAGGAGAAAATCTGACCTGAAACCCCCCTGCTTGAAATAATTGTACTCGTCGAAGATTCCACGAACGGTACGACCGGGTATTGGAGAATCAACCGTCAACACAACGGCTTTATATCCAGCCTTCTCCGCCTCTTTGATCAGATGTTCCGTGACCCGGCGATTCTTGAACATGTAGACTTGAACCCAACGAAGTCCTTCCGGGGCGGCGGCTGCTACGTCACGGAAGGATTGGTCTTTGGAGAAGGCGCTCTGTATCATGAGGGTTCCCGCGGCTGCTGTACCTGGTGGATGACGTAACAGTGATGCATATATAAAGAGCTTAGTTTCAAAGGGGCTAGATCCCTTTTAATGACTTAAGAGAAAACCTCATCTCGAGTTTGTATAACATCCCTGTGGAAAAGAGAAATGATTGACACTGGATATCTCGTACTTACTAATTGAAGAGTATAGAATAAGAAGGACTTAAAATCAAAATTTTGTCGAAATTGAGTTAGTGATTGTTTTGGAGTCGTTACATGCTGGGAAATTTTTTGACAAAAAGTTTGGTCAGATTGACCCTTCCTTTGTTGGCGGTCACGGAGGGGTCAACCCGGGTCAAATTTTTAACTTGATCTAATTTCTTCAAAATGTATCTCAAATTACTCGACTAGTTACAAGGATTGATAGTTACAAGGATTAAAAATATATATAATTTGTCATATATTTTGTGTTTTGTTAATGAGATATGGGGTCACTTCCGGTCAAACGTCAAATGAGTCAAATTTAAAACAATGTCCAAATTCGACGCATTGCATATCGAATTGGCCGTCTTATGGAGGGTATTCCAAAAATATATACAATTAATTGTTTTTGACATTCATTTGTGCATTTGTTTTCATGAGACCCTTGTTTTTTAAAGAAGAAGTACTGAAAGGGATTTGCACGTCAGAAAACAGTAAAATTAATCAAATCAGCTCAAATCGTTCACAATGTGAAGATTAGTATAAATAAACACCTGTCATAGAACCTTTAGGTAGAATACGTATTTTGGTGAAAATATGGACATTTAAACTTCAAAATTTACAGTGACGACGACGTGCACGGGCGTTCCAAAATTGT
>JZLH01S0094892.1:26137-39290 GCA_001188425.1 Eucidaris tribuloides | reverse complement strand
TCAACATCAAGCTACACCGTAGTGCTTACCCGCGGGGGGGGGGGGGGGGGTACTCAGATTTGGCTCCGACGGGGGTGTGCCGCTGAGGTCGAAAAACCGACCCTTTTTAAGGTCATTTGCGAGAAAATGGTATATTATTAATTTCAATTTCAATTTCAATGTAATTTCACTCAGTAGATAAAAACGACAAAACAATATAAAATACATTATAAAAGACATACTGAATAAATGTTTATTTGCCTAAATGACAAAACGTTTCGTTTGCCTAAACGGAAACGATAAACACATTACATACAACAACAAACGAGCTGAAGAGTAAAGCATTACTGAGAGGGTGCCAACAAAAAGGATGGGATTCCTTTCATGCATACCTGCCAACCAGTACGGATTTCCCAGGGCATTATGATCTTATTACAGTTATTAGGCGTACGGTAAACAATAAAACAGGTTACATAATCAAAAAAATGAATTAGAGTGCGAATGAAAAAAATATTTGAAACAGCTAAACAAAGATTTTTCTGGGAAAAAAATGAATAAAACATACTTTTGTTCCGTCACTTACCACTGAATGTAAACGCGCCATTTCCATTACAATTTGGCATTGTATTAAAATCACTGCAGTAACCAAGCATTTGGTTTCATTTATTTTGTCATTCATGTTCTATTCTTATTTAATCTACGTTTTTGTTGTGAAGCACCGCCTAGTAACTGTAATAAGAACAGAACTGCCCTGGAAAATCGTATGGTTGGCATGTATGACTTATGAAAGAGGCTTACCCAGATAAACCTATTTAAATGAGTATTTAAAGAACGGTACAGGCATATACAAGTATTTCACAAGTTACAACACACACAAAGGGATTTGGTTATTGAATAAGAATGTCTAAACAGATAAATAGGAAGAGGTGAAGTGATATTTCAATTTCTCTTGAAAGACTTTATGGTTAAATGATTCTTTATATTGTCCGGCAATGAGTTCCATAATATTTGGACCCTGAAAAAAGATGATTTTGTGAGACAATGAAGTTATTTTTTTTTGTTTGAATAAGTTTTATTTCTGCTTTCAGGTTTTCTTTCATAACAATAACAAATATAACATAAGCAAGTTCAATTTACACAGAATATTCAGAAACATTTACACATACATAGTAAATCATACATTTATGAAAGAAATGATACAGTAGATATACATAAAGATATGACCAAAATATAATAACTTCATTTACAATATAATTACACAAATTTGCACATTTGATGCAGAACGCCGCCGTTTTTTTAAGCAATGCTTGAATGGACGGACAGCCAAAGTAATAGAAATTTTTAGTGTGTGATTCTTGGTTATTCATATAGATGGGCAATATCGTAGTGAATCGTTTTATATAATTACTTGGCACCCACGAGTGTGATGTGGCGTGCATGTGTGTGCTTGTGCCAAGTGATGACCAACGATGGTGTTGATAGCCAACAATTCAGAGGACAAGTAATGAGAGACATTGGCGTCAAGTTTAACGTTATCTGGCAAAAGCAGAAAAACAGAGAGGGGTGACCAAATTGGTTTGTGTTGTTGGGATAATATGGATGCTAATATAGTACTGTACCGTATTGTATTGTGATAAAAATATTTTTGGGTGTTTGCCTAAAGGAGTAAAGAGATTGGCATTGTTTTATATGCGGTGGAGCGAATCAAATATCAGGGCCCTTATGCCGAATTGACTGTGGCTAAAAGGATTGTTTGTGGGTATTTAAATGAAAATCGTTTGCGATGGCGCGTGGGTAGCATGGACATCCGTGTAAGGGAAAATGCGTTGGAAGAAGGAAGTAAATTATGTGTATACTTAAACATAAAATGCGCAGTTTGATATTGTGTATATCTCATCTTAAGTGTTTTCAGACTAAAAATAAGGGGTCAGTATGTTTCACGATAATTAGAATTGGAGAATTCGAAGAAGCCTTTCTGTAAAAGAAAATAGTGTTAATTTTGGTTTTATTGTGTTTCCCCAAACAACGTTTACAATAAATATATACGGTAAGATTAGTGCATTAATTACAGCATACGTGAGTGCCTTTTTTCTTGTACTAATATTTTATAATACTGCGGTAAGTATTCCACAGCGCCCCTGGCATTGAGTAATTATATTATTAGTATGACATTCCATGTTAAAATTGGAGTCAAGAGTGTACTGCTAAAAACTTTGTTGATCTCTCTTCATAGATGGGCATGTTGTCAATAATGATGTTATTAGGTTGTGATGGGTTGTGACTTCTGAGTATTGAAATTTATGAAACACGTTTTATCTATATTTTAGTGACAAATTTATTGGCCATTAAAACCATTTGGAAATTTTAGCAAGTTCGCGATTTAGAAGATTTAACAAGTGTATTAAGCATTATGTGCAATTAAAAAACACTAGGTATCCATCTGGCAAATAAACATAAGTCAGAAGGGATGAAGAATTTAATGATATCGTAATATAATAAGAACAGTAGAGGTCCTAAATAGACCCTGGGCAGTACACCAACAGGTGATATATGATTTGCATGAAACGTGAATGAACTACAACATATTGCTGACGATGAAATAAATAACTGAACCAAGAAGAGTACTGTAAACGTTCTGATCGATTAATTATGCATTTTCTTAAGTAAAATTCGTGATTATTGTATCAAAGCCTCTACTTAGGTTCCATAAATATCCTATTATATGTGTTTTTTGGCCAAGAGAATCAATTATTTTTTACACAGTTTGAAATCGCATATCAGTTGAATAACCCTTTTCCTGAAGCGCGAACTTGATTGGAATTTAAAGCTATATATAAGTCAAAAATTTATACAGACGTTTCAATTTGCAATTTTTTGTCGAGATTTTGGGATATGACGGGTAATAATGATATTGGTCGTAATTTTTATTTGGGAATGCATCATCTTTTTATATAATGGGGTATTTTGCCAATTTTTAAAGAATTTGTGAAGATACCAGTGGATAGGGATATATACAATGATGTTTAAGGGGGTTTACTAAAAGAATGTATAATTTGTTTTAAAATGCATACTTAAGGGTTTTTTATAAAGAAAGTGGCATTTTTTTGGTCATTTTAGCGATTGAAATAGGCGAAAATATCTAGTTGCAAATCGTAAAATCATTTTAAAAATCGATGAAACCATGTTTAAAAGGAATTTTTTTGTCCCAAAAACCGGACCTATGGTTTAAAGTGATGGAAGGCAACCGGCCCCAACTAACCAGGACATTAATTTAAAAATAAAAAAGGCCATGAGAAGGTAAATTGTGAGAATAATGATATGGTGAAAAATAAGAGGAGCCTAAATAAGGGCTACTGTGGGTACACCTCACACTCAGCAAGGCCCCCTAATAAATTAGTTAATTTTTGTGTTTTATTTAAATGTCCTTGCATAGCCTTATCTTTAAGATTAAGCCTTTGCAGAACAGTCCCATGGTGGAAGGAGCTTTTAATCGCATTAAAATTAGTGCATACATTATACCGCGTGGAAAACACACGGTCGGGGGGCTATGCATCGGTCCCATGCTATTATATTCTGATTGGTTTGGCATTTGGGAAAAACTCCAATGTTTTTCTTTAACCTTAATGCCTGTTAGTTGCCGGGGGGCCTTCTCCTTTAAAAAGGATTTTTTTGCGAAAAAAGTCCACCTATTAGAGCGCGCACAACACTCCCCGATTTACCCTTAATGATGCGAGTACCCCCCCCCCCCTCGGGAGTCTCATATGCTTGAATAAACATAAACATACCTAAAATACAAACGTTTGAAGAGATATGCTGCCACTGGCAAACGCAAACAGAATCACCGAAATAAAATTATCAAACTTAAGTAGATGTGTAAAAATAGCCTACATCTAACAACAGTAAGTCCTAAATGGCAGGAAATGGGGCAAGGTAAATCCAGTTTCAACCAGTACATCACAGAATTTTTTAAAGCACTGCCCTTAAAATAATCAATCCCGAAAACATTTTTTTCATGCTTTCATTTTTAGACTTTATCAGAGAGAGCGTTTACTACAGATGCATTAACGTTTGCTCAGATTTGGTTTTTTAAAGTTTTGGTCATTTAATGGTCCTTTTAATGATTTTTTAAAGTATGAAACGTTCCCATAACAATTTTACTTTCCCCGTTCGGGCCTTATCTTCAAACCCGTGTGAAGCCTATGGCAAAAGAATCAATGACCTGCCTTTGACCTGATTAAACAACTGCCTTGTAATTCAAGTTCATTGGCCCAAACAACCAGAAAGCGCGGTACTTTATCTCGAACCAAAAGTCATTTTCCCTCAACCAAAACAGAACCAGGGAAAAGGTAGGTCGTGGTGCCGGAGCAGGTTCGGCCGCGCGGTATGTTTATGTTGACGCTGGCCTGCTGCGGTTGTATAAATGCCGTGGCTATTGTACTCGCATAACTAAGTTATAATCTTACATCAGCAACAGCCATATGTTTACAGTTTCGATCAGATATATATATTGGTGTTGTTTCATATATTTGTGGGAAAGTCACTCATATCCAATCGCCCAAACGATATTATTGTTGACCCTTCCGGTTGACGATTTGATTTCGATATAATTAACCACCGCAATCCCGTCCCAATTTTCACTTCCCTGAAACGAGATTTTCGTAATTTATGCCTCAACGAAGATGGGTAGATCCAGCTTACCACAACTCAACGATTGGAGGCTCGCGAAGAGAGACCTTGGCCAGAAGCCGATAAACTACAAGGTGTTGCTCACTCGCTGCTGGAGACGGGCAAACCGCTGGAAAGACCAGCAAAAGATAAGCTTTTCAGGGTTTGGTTTTGTTTTTTTTTGTATAAAATGTGGTTCTATCAATTTGGAATGCCCGTATAGGAATTATATAGGCCCACTAACAGTTATTTTTTAGGTTCCAGTGCTATTCAAGAGAAACTAAGTAAGAATGCCCGTAATCTAAGTAATTTTTTTTAATCCTACCGGAACAAATTATTAAGATTCGCAATTATGAAATTTAAAAAGAATATTGCTACAAAGGGCACTTCCTAATTGGTTGTTAATGCTAATAAAAAGATTATAACCATCATCGGACCATTTTGAAAATATTAAAAAATGATTATACTAACAACGATTTACCTAAAAAGTTGAATAAATTGACCTAAAACGTTAACTTACATATTTTCCCATAAAGAAACAATTGGCAACAATCCAACACACCCCCCTATTTTATATATAAAATCATGAATTTCTCCTTGTTAAGTTTACCGACTCTATTTATGAAATATTATCATTAGGTTATCGATTCCATCCTCAATTCTGAACACGTATTCCTCGTGACGGAGTCCCCTTATCGACATCCTGTTGCTAGGCCATCCGCATTAACATCCCAAATATGCCATACGCCGACGCCCTTGCCTAAAGATGTGCCCACAGTGATGGGAGAGAAAGGCAACGGCGAAAGGTACATTGTTGTGTAATTTCCATTTCCGTGATGTATGGTTTGATTTGGTTGATGATGTGAATGATGTTGGTTTGGTTGTTGGTTGAATTGATGTTGGTTGATAAATTGATTGGTTTGATTGTCGGCGTTGATTGGTTAAATGGTGTGATTGGATTGGTTGATGAATTGGCTTGGCTAATGAATTAATTGAATTTTGAATTGAATTGATTGATTGATTGATTAATTGATTGGTTGATTGATTGATTGATGATTGATTGAATTGGGGTTGGTTTGGTTTGAATGATTGATTGATTGATTGTGATTGATTGATTGATTGGATTGATTAATGATGTTTTGGATGGTTGAATTATTTTTGATTGATTGATTGATTGATTTGTTTGATTGGTTGGTTTGGGTTGGTGATTGATTGATTGACTGATTGATTGATGGGAATGATTGATTGATTGGAATGACTATTTGATTGGATTGTGTTCTTGATTGGATTGAATTGATTGATTTAATGATGAACTGGATTGGTTGATTCGATTTGATTTGAAATTTGAATATGATTGGAAGTTGGAAATTGATTGAATTTGAAGGTATTCAATTAATTGTTTGATTGATTGGTTGGTTTTGTTTGGTTGTGGTGATGATTGATTGAAATTGATTTGATTGATTGAATGATGAATTGAATTTGCTTGATTGGCTGAATTGGTTTGATGTGATTTTGATTGATGGTTGTTATTAATGACACTTTGTTTTTAATTTCATTAAATAACAATTTATTTGTACATCGTAAAATATATTGGATTTTCTTTGAAAACTTAGTAATTAAAGTGTCAGAGAACAGGTTATAAAAAATTGCTGAAAAAAAAGTTAATTGAAGAAAAAAGATGCACAAATAAACTTACCCAAAATGTTGACGTCCACTCTGGTTTTGGAAAATAATAATTGTGGCCCAAGGGGGCCAGTGACCCATTACAAGGCTTGTTACCACCATGCGCGTGTTATGGACCCCCTTTTCAAAATAAGAACCTAAACCGTAATTTGAAAAGTCGATCTCAGTATACGCTAAACAAGTATTCGAGTCTGAAACGATTACCCCTTTTCAAGTAACATCCTGTTAAAAGTTACCCTTTTTTCCGCCGATTTTGCGTATTTTGATACCCTTTTCAATGTACGCGTCGTACATCGCCCCGACCGTTGAAAAACAACAACCCTTTTTATTACGCGTTTTTTCACACGCGCCATGGTGTAACCTTGGAATGCTGGGATGTGGACAAGTGCCGAGAAGGTTTTGCAACGCGTCACAGCTAGTGCTTTCTACCAGAGGCATCGATCCTGGGGGGGGGGGAGGTGGAGGAGTGCAGGGGCGATCGCGCCACTAATGGAAATATTGGGGGGGTGGCAAACATATCATATTTGCCCCCCCCCACGCCAATAATTTTGCAACCTCTAAGGTGGACCAATTGTCTCACTGGAACACCTTTACGGGTGTGTAAATTGCACTACTGTCCTGACTTTACAGTGCGAAGTGCACCGCCTGAAGTGCAAGCTTTTAATTTTTAAAATGTAAATAAGGTTGCTGCTTAGTGTGACATTAGCTAAAGGCTCAAAGTTGAAGATTGTTTCTAAAGGCCTCGCACACTACACGACTTTATGTTTCGTACGAACTGCACCGACTTAGCATCGAAGCTAAAAACAACACTTATATTGTCGTAACACAATTGGCGTTTACGAATATAAGCTTTTGTTTTTTATTTCGGATCCAAGTCGGTCTTTGCAGTCCGTTACGACAAAAGTATGTGTACGTGTGCGGCAGGAGTGCCACTTAGGTGGTGTACGCTCTTACATTTCGGGCGTTACGGTAGAAAAAAAATTCTCTTGTCATTTGTTTCAATAGTTATATAGGGCAAAAATCGCACACTTGAACCGGTGAACTTTTCGCAAAATATTATCAAATGTCCCAATCATCTTCAGCGCTTACCTATGAAGTTGGCGGCGTGGAGCATCCAACATTAAAGAGACTAAAACACCCAAAGAACTCTTTTCTACGTCCTTGGAAATTCCGACAGCCGTTTGAATTCATTATTGCTGGTTAGGGCTCTTGTCTCTCATACCTCCTTGCTCAGACATGCAAAGACATTTTTTTCTATCACGCGCTTTCCAGCATAGCACAGATTGAATCACGGCTTCATTTAAAAATCGTGCAGATTTTCCCTCAATCATTATGACCAATATCGTCGGTATTCTTCTTCTCTGCTTACCTCTGAAAAGCTTTGACACTATCCTCAAACGTTTGTCCAACGGCTGACGAAAGATTATAGAATCTGAAAAATGGTTCCTCCAGCTTCTTCTTCGCCAGATTTTCATAATCCGCAACGGTACGAAGTTGATCTGAACCCGTGGCCGCCATGTTGCCTGTGATATCGTTTGCACAGGTTATACATATATACAACCAGGGGCGGAAGCAGAATGTTTTAAAGGAAGGGGTCCGACAGATTTGAAGAGCCACTGGCTGTACATGCCTCCTGTGCAAAGTTTTTGCCGAAAGGGGGTGGGGCGTTTTATTTTGACCACCTTGACTTTGAATCCACTTCTATCCAGGGGCGTTGATCCATTTCTAAGATCGGGGGGGGGGGCAGGCAAAAGTGGAAAAAAAATGTAAAAAATTTCGGCGGAGCATAGAATTTTGCACACAAAGCGCGCCGAAAAATTCAAAATTGTGCATGGTTTTAATACTTTTCTTGTGGTAAGTTTAATGGTTTTGTAGTGATTTCCAATGCTTTGAAACATATCCTTTCATTAAATATTATGAATTTTTCAAGTTGTCAAAATTATTGGGTTGGGGTAGGGGGGGGGTCAAATCGATATGTTTGCCCCCTTCCCCAATATCTTCATTGGGGTGGTGACTGCCCCCTTGCCACCCCAGGATCGACGCCCCTGCCTCCATCTATAAAATGTTGTGTCGAGGATTGATAACAACGGAACTCTGAGCCTTCGTGTTTCCTGGGTCATTAAGCAACATGATGAACACCGAGGACAAGGTCCACCAAATTTTAGAGCACGATGATAAATACAGGTGTTTTCGTATGTTTATGTGCATTTGAATGAGTCAATTTTTTTTTATGTAAACTGCGAATGTCAATGAAAGAATAGTAATAATACATAATAATACATGTGATTTGTATTGCGCCAAATCCACTCAGTAGAGTGCTCAAGGCGCATGTGTTGGAAAGGTTACAGTAACAGTAGAAATGATAAGTAACAACGAGTGAGGAATTAATAGGAAGCATTGAACAGGTGAGTTTTTAGACTGATTTTTGAATGAATCTGGAGGTTTGCAACCCCTGATAACAATTGGTAGATTATTCCATAGAGTGGGACCAGCATGAGCAAAAGCTCGTTCCCCTCAAGTCTTTGCAGATTTCGGAACAACAAGGGAACCAGAGTTGGATCGTAAAGGTCTGACTGGAGTGAGGAGCAGAACCACTGACACAATAGAAAACAAGAAGTAAACTTTTGAAAATAATGCAATCTCTGACGTTCAACCAGTGCAGTGATTTTAGAGTGGGTGTGGTATGAGTGTGTTTTTTAGACAGGGTGACAATGCGTGCAGCAGCATTTTGAAGTTTTTGAAGTTTTGACAGCTGGGTTTGTGGTAGATGAAATAGTACTGAATTCCCAAAATCAAGCCTAGAAGAAATCAGACTGTGAACTAATTTTTCTGTAGCCGGTTTGGTTAGGTATTTTCTAATGAAACCAATATTACGGAGTTGGTACCTCACTGATTTACAAATACTATAAATTTGATGAGACATTGTCATGTTAGAAAGAATAGTCTTTGTTTGCGAGTGCATGCATTCACCGAAATATTACACGTTTATTTCGATTGGCAGCCTACACGGTTTTTATGGATTATCAGGTTGATGTTCGATAGTGGATATATCTGGTTCTGCTCGGTTTGTTTAAACATCAATTTCAGTTCTTTCATTTCAAGATATATTTCTCAAATTGCACCAATCTGTTTTTACTCTATACTTTTTCATAACCATTACAGTAAAGCTCACTACTTTAGGAGCCATGTTACTTACAGAATTTCACTGAAACGGTGAAATGTTTTTGCATTCAAATATACATTGTATTCTACGATGGGAGGCTGAAAAGTTCATCAGCTGACTAAGAAGAAGTTATGCTACAGCTATACAACTAGTCATGCACAAAGCCCAACCTTTTCTGATACTACCTACATTGTTTCTTTTCATATATCTTTTATTTTTTTTCTTTTAGAATAAGTTAACATTGGCAGTTGATGGTTTCTGAAATTGGTCGTTTTGGGCAGATTTTTAATGGCAGAGACTGGCCCTTCCGACAATGTCCGGTGTCCGGACAGGGAACATTTTCTGGGTTCTTTCTAGACTCTTCTGAGGTTCTTTCCGGTCACATTTGGGTGGATCTTTCAGCATTGTGAGACGTGAAAATGATGACCCATGTCTGGGAAGGTAATCCTTTGCCGTCATAAATCTGCCACAAATGGCAATTTTCATATCGCCTACCTCAACTGCCAATGTAAAATAATTTTTAACACAAGAATAAGAAAACATTATCTGAAAAGAAATGATGCAGTAATAATGCAGCTAGTATCAAAAGAAGGTTGAGCTTATACTGCATGACTAGTTTTATTGCTGTAGCATTAACGCCTTCTTAGTCCGCCTTTGAACTTTTCAGTACCCCCCCCCCCCCCTCGTTTCGCAGGCCAATCAAAATGTCTATGTCTTAGTTCGGTTGAATAAATGTTTCATATGCCTCATTGTACGAGAAATCGAAAAATATTAATTTGACCGACTATAAGATTAAATTATGTTTATTTAAATGGGAGGATTTGACAATTGAGTGTTGAATTGTGTTTTTTGATATGGTAACTGTTGTTAACATGAAATAAATTAATAAACTGTGAAGGACCTATATGTAACATGTTCGTGGATATGACTACGAAATCTCTACAGATCGAGAAGCACCAATCGGCGCAAGCACATTACGTTTTTATTTGAGGGGATTTGAGAAATCATTGTTTAACACCTATATTGTGGCGACTATTTCCCTAAATAAATCTTTAATAAATACACAAGTTAACAAATTGTCAAACTTGGAGCTTCAGCGTAATGCTTATACTAGAATACAAAAAATTGGGGAGATATACTAGCTGTCACTGGCAATGCACAGAATGCATGAATAAATTATCACTCGAACGGAGTTGTAAAATAGCCTACATCTATCATTGTCTATACACATATGGGAGGAAATGGGCCGAGTAAATCCGGGCAACCCAAGTACTCACAGATTTTAAAGTACTATTCCAAAACACAATTTTTCATGGCTTCATTTTTACACTTTATGGAGAGATTGAGTTAGAGCATGCATTACGTAGCTCACATTATTTTTGTAAAGTTATTGAGGTCATTGTTAACTGATGTTTTTAAATGATTTTTAAAAAGTATGATTTTCATAACATTACTTTCCTGTGGGGCTTATCTTACCTGTGTGAAACCTACGGCAAAGAAAATACCATAACCGGCCTTTGACCTATTAAAACCTCCTGTATTTAGTCCATTGGCAACAACAAGAAGCGCGTACTTTCGAACAAAAACGCATTTTCCCCTCAAGAATAGAACCATGCAGGGAAAAATAGGTCGTGGTACGGAGCAGGTTCGGCGCGGCGATATCGTTATGTGGACGCTGGCTGATGTGCTGATAAATGCCGTGAACTTTGTACTCAATAACTACTATAATTTTACATCAGCAAACACATATGTTTACAGTTTCAATCAGTATATATATATGAGTGTTATATTTTGTCGAAAGTCACTCATTCCAAGTCGTTACGATATTGTTGACCCGTCGAAGACGATTTGATATCAATACTATAACACGCATCCCTCATTTACTCCTGACCGAGATTTTTCGTATTTTAGTCCTCAACGAAGATGGTAGATCAGCTACGCTCACTCACGGATTTTGAGGCCCAGGCGAAGAAGACCCTGGCAGAGCCGTACTACAAGGTGTGCTCACTCGCTGCTGGAGACGGGCAGACGCTGGAAGACAGCAAGAAAGCTTTTCAGAGGTTTGTTTGTTTGAATAAAAATGTGGTTCTGATAATTTGATTACCTTTAGGATTCATATAGGCCTACAACATTTATTTTTTTAAAGCAGTGCTATCAAGACGGAGTGAGAACTAGAGTAAGATGCGTAATCTAAGTATTTTTTTTTATCCTTTGGAGACAGAATTTTGAGATCGCATTATGAAATAAAAAAAAAAACATTGCCATAAGGCATTTCGTAATTGGTTGTAGGCTAATTAAAGATATACCGTCATTCGGCATTTTTGAAATATATGATTATACTACGACGTTTAACATAAAATAGCTGAATATTGACATAGCCTTACTCATATTTCATAAAGAACCAAATGGCGACAATCTTACACAGCCCTATTTTATATTGAAATCATTATTTCTCGTGTAAGTTTACGATCTATTTATAAATATTATTAGGTATCGATTTCATCCTCAAATTCTGAACGACGTATCTCGACGGAGTCTGTCGACATCTGTGCTAGGCCATCGCATTAACATCCCAATATGCATATCGCCGACGGCCCTGCTACGATGTGCCCACATTGATGGAGAGAAGGCTACGGCGAAAGGTACATTGTTGGTGTATTTTCACTTCGTGATTATGGTTGATTGATTAATTGATTGATTGATTGATTGATTGATTGATTGATTGATTGATTGATTGATTGATTAATTGATTGATTTATTGGTTGATTGATTGGTTGGTGGATTGGATGATTGATTGATTGATTGATTGATTGGATGATTGATTGATTGATTGATTGATTGATTGGTTGGTTGATTGATTAATTGGTTGGTTGGTTGATTGATTGATTGTTTGATTGGCTGACTGACTGACTGATTGATTTACTGACTGACTGATTGATTGATTGGTTGATTGATTGGATGATTGATTGATTGATTGATTGATTGGTTGGTTGATTGATTAATTGGTTGGTTGATTGATTGATTGATTGATTGATTGGTTGTGTTGATTGATTGGTNATTGATTGATCAAGNGGTTNATTGATTGATTGGTGATTGATTGGATGATTGATGATGTGATTGATGATGTGATTGATGATTGGTTGATTGATTGATTGATTGATTGGTTGATTGGTTGATTGATTGGTTGATTGATTGATTGATTGATTAATTCGTTGATTGATTGATTGATTGATTGGTTGATTGGTTGATTGATTGGTTGATTGATTGATTGATTGATTAATTCGTTGATTGATTAAGTTGGTTGGTTGATTGATTGATTGGTTGATTGCTTGATTGGCTGATTTGTTGATTGGTTGGTTGGTTGGTTGATTGATTGATTGGTTGATTGCTTGATTGGCTGATTTGTTGATTGATTGGTTGATTGATGGTTGTTTATTGATGCTCTAATTTAATTTCCATTATACATTTATTGTACAATCGTAATATATTGATTTCTTTGAAACTCAATAAGTTAGTGCTGAGAAGGGGTTAGTAATAAGTGGCTGAAAAAAAGTATCTGAAGAAAAAGATGGCGCATAATAGCTTACAAAAATGACACGTCATTCTGGTTGGGAAATATATCTGGACAGTGCCAGAGCCAGGTGCAACGCGTCACAGCTGGTT
>JZLH01S0094892.1:12994-23459 GCA_001188425.1 Eucidaris tribuloides | reverse complement strand
GAGCACATTTCAAATACGAATTCTTTATAACAAAATACAAGAAATGCCTATTTTCAAAAATTGCCCTTTGACCTTTATTGGTGACCCTATCATTTGGCCTTCCATCATGTTGAAATATCCTCATCGTCCACCTGTGATCCGAGTTTGGTTGAATTAATGTTTAACTCTTATTGTTTTATTCCATTTTAATCTATAATCATCACAATCGAACCTCAAGTGACCTTTGACCTTTCCAATAAACTGTACTCTTTCCACACCATAAAGGTTTTACACAATTAGTCATTTCTGATATGAACTTTATATACAGAGATAAACTTGGGAACTGAAGACCGCCCACAGATGTACCTTGTAAATGGTCAAATCGGTTGGACGAAAAAACTTCCGTACATAATTTGATCTGGTGACAGGTGTAATCATCGATTATATTGAATGTAAAATTTGATATAATTTCCAAGTCTCGGGACCTTTTGTCTACCATACCATATCATGGTAAGCCTACAAACCAACGAGTTGCCACTTTCCTCTAACCGAAGTACAATCTCGGAATTGTCCAGTCTACATGTAAACATAAAAGAATGGCGTGGTGATATGTCTTGTCAATCTTTTGATTGTCAATACTACAATGAATTAGCTTTCATTGAGATTTCCGCATTTTTGTGAGTTACAGCGCAGGAGCACATGGACTCTATAAACCTAGTCACTTAAAACTTATTTGTTAACATGTATTATTTGTTTATTCTCATTGACAAAACTATACTCACCAAGATATGCTAATATGGAGATGCCGTCAGAAGCTGATCAACAGGAATCGAAGCAGAAGGGTGACCCGACGCTCCTGAGACACTTTGGGAGAGATCTGGATCCTAGTCTGACGTGGAATGACATCAAGTGGATCCGAAGTATCACCTCACTTCCGATCGTCTGCAAAGGTATCTTGACAGGTACGTTACGTGAAGGCCATTCTTTTCTTCAACTTGACTCGTTGCGAACCTATATTCCACGCTGTACTTCTTGAAGGTAGCATAACCACTTCTGTAGCTCGTCACAAACTTCTTTTATTTCCCCTCGGTGTTCTCAAACACAGTCAGCCCTAAACCTAACAAATAGCTGAGGAGTATATGTCCATCCGACTGTTTGTGAAAATAGAGCATCTGACACTGTGATCAGAATGATTAATGTACCTCTTAGAAAAAAAGTATATAAATTTAGAAGAACCCTTAATTTTCCGGGAAATCAAACCTTAAAGGGAGAAGGCGCCAGCAAATAACAGGCATAAGTTAAGAATAAAAATGACATTTGATCGATTTGATTTGATTTGATTTATTGTTCCACATCTCGAACATAACATAAATATAATAATACAATCGATTTAACAAATGCAAGATATAATGTCGTAATCAAGAGATATAGACAATTTAACAAACATTGTGAGTATTGTGAGAATTATGGTACATGGTGACAAAAAACAGCCTAAATTATGGTACATGGTGACAAAAAAACTGCCTGGAATTATCGGTACATAGCTGACAAAAACTAGCGCTGAATAAGGTACTGTGTGTGTACTCACCTCATCAAAGGCCCTATAAATTATTAATTTGTGTTTATTTTACGTCTTTGTAAGTTTTACCTAAGACAAAACTTGCAAAAACAGCTACATGTATAGGGAAGAGTTATCAATTCAAATTTGAGTGCATAAGATTACCACAGGTGCGGACTAACACACATCGCGTGGCATCATTGTCGACGCCATGGTCAGCTCCCTTCAGTGCACGTGCAATCTGATTGGTTGGCAAAGACACCTCAAATAATATTTCTGCACTCGTACTGGCCCTGTAGTTGCTGCGCCTTCTCCTTCTAAATGAGTTCTCTTAACCACATTAATTGTTCTCTGATTGTATTAACATGACACCTAAGCATGCTAAGTTGATTCTTCTAGGACCATATGAACACTATATGTTAATACCATCGATGGTAATATGACCGATACCATACCATGCTAATCACGATGCATTAGTCATATCATGTGATAGTACGATAACAGATGATAAATTGGGTAATTTATGGTACTACCCATTGGTATTACAGCGGAGTTGCTTATAGAGATTATCGACGACCAATGCGTTTATTTTTTTTTACAATGGAGAGGGAAATGAGGTGCGCCATATTTTTCTCGCAGTAGTGTGACTTTAAACTGCTCGTATGTCACCTTGGAACTTTTTTATTCTCTTGCACTCCAAGCATTCAACACAAATACCAGTTCAGGGATTTTTTTCTCTTTATTGCCCACGATTTGCAGTCACTTTTTAATTGGCCCCGAACCGATTCCAGACCTTTTCTTTATTCCTATGTTCGCTATAGTTTTCCCCTCAAACACGAGAACCTCTCTATTCTGCTTGAAATTGGGTTTTCCTAGTTATGGTATTGAATATTGTCCTGTATTATGGATGGTTACTTGTATTTTTTTTCTGCTGTTTTGTTTTTGATTCTGTATTCCAATTGTTCTGATAGTAATGTCTTCGTGTTTTTCTTAATTTTTTTTTTAGTTAGTTTCAGTTTCATTTTTGTTTTGAGTTATTTATGCTCTTTTCCTCCATGTTCCTCGCTTCTCTCTTTCTTTCCATTACACATGAGTATATTGGAGTCAAATACATCATGTATCTACTTGTATTTTTGCATCTAATAATATCATGTATATAGAAGAATTCACCGTGCACAGCAAAACGTTGATGTCAGTATTATATTCCTAGTGAGTTCAATCCCAAAAATTGTTGGATCGAGATACAATTCCTAACTTTTTTACACTGCAATGACGTAGCTATTCTAAAGAATTTTGAAACAATTTGTATATCATGTTATCTCTCTTCTATTTTTTCCATATACCAATTCACTGTTCAATTTATTGGAGTATTTCTGAAACATGGGCATAAATGCTATAAATTCTCAACCCCTTATTTTACGTTAGATGGTTATAAAGAATTCGTGAAAGACAGACAAATAGCAGGGGGTGGAGTTTTGATGTTATTTCAGATTCGTTATCATTTAAATAGGGATGACCTCTCATTCCAACAAGGAAAGCTGATGTGTATGTATTGCAGGTTGATCTTCCACAAGAGAAGAACTTCATTGTTGGCACAGTGTATCGACCACCCGTACAGATATTACTGGCTTTCTTGATGATCTGGAATCACTTATGTTGACCATAATTCGTTCTTGATAAGTCTGTTTGTATGTATGGGAGATTATTAATATTGATCTACTGGGCAATTAATCCCAACTCGCTTCGTTTTTCAAACTATTCTTGATTCAAATGCATTCACTGTCCATGTAGATAAGCCAACTAGAGATAAAGTGGACCGTTTCTTCCTCCTTCCTAGATAATATTTTTAGTTAGACTACACAGGCTGTTCACATCTGGCTTGTTTTACTCTTGAAATTTCTGATCATTTACCTGTGTTCTGCTTACTTTAATATTTTCAAATTAATGAATTAAACCAGTCAAGCAACAATTTCAGAGGTAGACGCAAAATTACCAATCAAAATGTTTCCTCTAAAAACTGATTTACTTTCAGAAAATTGAGAGAAGATCGTTGCTTCTCCTTATGATGATGTTGACAAGGCTTTTGAAAAATTTTCGAATCAGTCGAGTTTTCCAATATTTCAACAGGCATATTCAAACGAAATAAACAAGATAAAAAAGAGAAAGAAATCATCCGGTTGGATTAACTAGCGGTATCACTCCGATCCAATTAAAGACAAAGAAATTTCCTATACAAAAGAAGTATAAAAACACAATCTGAAGAAATATTAGGAAATACAAACCTATCGAAATAGATGACATCGGTCATTCGTTGTTCTTCGTAAATATATACTATTCCTCACAATTTGAAAATGCACAAGGAACAAATGTACCCTACTTGGCGAAAATTCATTAAAATCTTATACGTAAGCAACAGAAGTTTCTGCTCCAGAAAAATAATACATGAAGAGAAAGAATTCAAACTCAGGCAGAACATATTGCAAATGCTTTCAATGAGTACTTTTGCTATGTTAGGTCTTAATCAAGCACGGAGATAAATACAGGCTGGAAAAATTTTAAAGGACTATCTTCAATGATCCTCCAATTTTCAAATTTTCTTCGCGACCGATTGTCTTGTGACATCCTGGATACTTACGTGAGTATAGCACTTAAAATAGTCACTTCTTTGCGGGACATGATGAATAACAGCACATTTTTGTTAAAGCGGTAATTGTTCAATATGTACACCATTCGGTACATATTCGTAATCTCTCTTTATGACAGGAGTATTTTCCTTCCTCCTTAGTTTACTTCCAAGATTTTTAGACAGAGAATTGTGTATTAATAGCCCTTTATGTAATTTCTTGTAAACACAAATATCTAAATCTCGGAACAATACGGGTTTCGAGCGGTCCCACTCTACCGACCTTGCCTTATTGGAATTTTGATGACCGGTGTTTCCGAGCGCTTTTAGCTGATCCAGGAACATGTGGTTGGTGGCCTGCTGCTCTATCACTCGTGCACTTATCTAGCAACCATAGCTATCTCTCGCCTCTATCTCTGATCACCCCCTTATTCTTTCCTGTGTCCCATCCCCTCTCCCCTCCTCCCCTCATCGCGCTCTGTCTGGCTCTCTCACCACGCCCTCCTCCCCCACTCACAATGGCTTTTCCCTTCACCGCCTCTTATCTAACACTACGAAAAACACATTTTACATGTGCTCTGGTCGATACTCTCGACTTTTCTTTCGTGATCTATAAGCTCATGGTTCTTATACAGCAACTTCTCGTCGTCTCGCTTCACCAGTCTCGGTTTCCTTGATCCTCTCTTCCTCCGCTCGTCGCTCATTATTCTTTCTCGGTTTATATCAACCTGACACTCATATGTTTGTGTTTCATGCAGATATCCAAATTCATACTTGTTCTGCAGATGAATACAAGTCGTCTTTGCTATCTCACCGCCGTCAACATCTCCAAACTTCTTGAAAACATAATTACAATTCCTGCAGCTAACCACAAACTTAAACATCTGGATTTGATAGTAATTATACTCGCTCTCTTCTCCACCTGCTCCAATGTATCCTAAAACCCCAATGTTTCATTCACTTCAGGATAAGCGTGCTCCTCTCCACTCAAATTCTACTTGACACACCACTTGAGATTTGTCTTATCTAGGAGTTAGAACATGATGGTCCCTCCACCTCAGAGCTTATAATCGGATGTGCACCTAAGTTCTCCTAAGTGCAACGCCCCTCGTCCTTCTATTAAATTAACAAGACTTGTTGGACATGACCATTTTAACATACATTGCTGATAACCGCTCACATTTCCCTCTCGCCACATATTGGTTATGTTCGTACTAGAGTAAAGAGTATTCTTTAGTTCTCTTCTAACAGAATTCTCCTGGTTACTACACTGTATAATTACCCTGATTCTACCATATATTCATATTGCAACATCTATGGGCTACATCTAAGACTATCACAATATTGATCCTTCTTATTGCCAAAAGAAAGCCATTCGTGTTTGACTCGAATCAGGTTACGTGCAAGACACACAGACCCATTGTTTCTGTCAAATTAAAGTGGTTAATAAGTCGATGACCATTAATGTTTTGCAAACGCCTATTCATGTTTCGGTTAAAGCCAGCTGTTGCCAGATTGTTTGTGATATGTTCTCAAATGAACAGTACAGTTCATCATTTACAAGGCAGGTTCTAATATACACTTATTCAATCCTCCGCCACTGTATAGTCATCAAACCACCTCGAAATCATCGTCGAGGCCCTGTGTATGACCATGCCATTCGCCACAGAGTCTACGCGAATTAAAAAAGTACACAACCCTACGAATCAGCCGCACATAAAAAACTTCCTCATTTCCTCCACATCTGAAACCGTTAATTTGTTTGGCCCTGAATTGTATAACAACTCTCCTCTTTTTTTTAACCTGTATTGCGAACTCCACAGTCCCAATGTCAATGCCTGCTTGAATTTCATTACCACCGAGATGTGCTGACTTGAACATGTTCAAAACCAGCTCCGGCTCCCATCCGGCTCCTTTCCGTCAGCCTCCTTCTCCATTCCCCCCCCCTCCTCCCCCCACGACCGGCTCCCCACTTTCGGTCCCCGCCTAGACCTCCCCCCCCGCCTCACCCACCACCACACATCTCCCGCTCTTGTGTCCACCACCCTCAGCCATTCTCCCTTTATATACTTTTTGTCGACATTATGCTGGAAATGACACGACAACAAATGATGTCACATTATTGTTAATGACACTCCCTCCCCATTCTACTATACTTATTCTATATTTCTATACTGATCTCTTTCTCTGTGTTAAATAGTGTAAATAATTCATCTGATTTTGTAGATGTCAGATTTGTACGTATCTCACGGTGTTGATCGGTTCCAAGCTCTAGTTAAGCTTATGCTGCACACTAGTATGTTCATGTTTCACTTGTATTTCGATACATGTACATATGTGATTATTGAAAGATTGTGTACAGCCTTTTTTTTTTTTTATTTGTGCTCCTTCGTATACTCATATGACTATGTGCATGGATTGTATCTTCTTTGAAAAAAAAAAAATTTATGAACAATTTCATGAATGAATAAATAAATGAAATAAATAAAATAACGGAAAGCCTCTTTTCATTATGTTCTTAATACGAGACGCAAAGCGTTTAACACTGTATATCCATTATCATCAAGTATAGCTGGGACAGTTTTTGTTAATTTTGCCTTCCCTGGTTTATCCTCTAGCCTTCACGATAGCATCAATTATCATCGATTTCGTGTTGAATATTGCATCGTAATTTTCCTGTGATAGGGCATTTCGCAGTGACATATCTTGCCCGGCAATTTCTCCTTTCCATATAGCCAAAGCTGCCAGACAAGCCGCGGATGCCGGAGTGGATGCCATACTCGTCTCATCTCACGGGGGAAGACAACTAGATGGTGTGCCAGCTCCGGTAAGCTATTAATTTTTTACATACTAACTCATACATCTAGGCATTGGGTGTGATTTAAAGGCAGTGGATCTCATTTGCAAACATCCCTGCAGACCAGAAAAAATATAACCCATGCCCTTAGGCTATTGATGAAGGGCATGTCTATGAAATCTGGGCGTCAGTGATTGCCTAGAATTTGAAAAATGCAAAAGATAAATAATAGCCGTTTAGTGTACGTTCTGTCGTAAGAATTTATTTCTCGCGAGAAAAATATTCAAATCTGAGTCTAACGGACACTATAATTCCACTAAAACTGAGTTTCCAGCTCCTATACAGGGTGGCCCAGAAAGAATGCTACGAGTATAATCGCTAATTTCTGCACCGTTATTGGCAAAATGTCATTAATTTCTATTGTTTTGGTTAGAACATTCTTTTTCCAATAAAATGATACCAAGATCACTGATTTTGAGTAAGGCGTTTTGACTCTATAGGCCATTTTTCGAAGGCAATGCAATTTCCAAATTCGCCAATTTTTCTACAGCGGCGGTCATCGGAACGCTTAAATATTGTGGCCTCTGAGCTTGCTATACCAGCCCGCATATCAAGACAAACCGCGATGACAATGGAGATGTAGCTAGCATCGTCTTCTTTATGAAAGCCTGGAATGCCCTCGCTTTCATAAAGAAGACGATGCTCGCTACACCTCCATTGTTATCGCGGTTTGTCTGGTATGCGGGCTGGTATATGGAAAGCTCAGAGGCCACAATTAATATTTAGGCGTTCCGATGACCGCCGCTGTAGAAAAATTGGCGAATTTGGGAAATTGCATTGCCTCTGAAAAACGGCCCTAGAATCAAAACGCCTTACTCAAAATTAATGATCTTGGTATCATTTTATTGGAAAAAGAATTAGTATTTTGCCATAGGTTCCCAGATGGCATTTTCTTCTTAATGTCATTGCAGTTACACAATGTTAATTTTTAGGCATGGAAAAAAGATCCCCTGCCTCTAATGATTGTGGTAATTGTTACTATAAAAAGTTAAACAGACTTGCAAGAGAATATAAATACTCCCAATTTAATTGCTTTGCAAACAATACAGCCATTGGCCCTTTGAGGATATGTAAAGACAATTTCGCTACACAAACAATGATAACAATTAAATTGTAATATAACTGAAATAGTGAGAAGAGGAAGAAACAAAGAGGAGGGCAAGACGGATGAGTAGAAGATGTAGCAAAAGCATGCAGAGGAAGGAGGAGGAGGAAAAGAAGAAGGAAAAGAAGAAGAAGAAAAAGAAGAAGAAGAAGATTTGTAAAATAGTGATTTTATCGTGTCTATGATCCTTTGATAGATTGATGCGTTGGGTGAGGTCGTTGAAGCAGTTCGAGGTCGTAATATCGAGGTTTACATGGATGGCGGTGTACGGACAGGAAGGGATGTTCTCAAGGCTCTGGCGAGAGGGGCTCGGGCTGTTTTTGTCGGTCGACCTATCATTTGGGGCCTATGCTGTGACGTAAGTTTTTCTGCTCCTATATAAGTTCCTTCCCGATATATATGCACAGCAAAAATGTCGGTGTTTAAAGAGAATACACAGTACTGGTTGATTACTTGCAGAACAACAACATTTTCATATCAACTGCTTTCAAACCTTCTGTGAACAGATGGTATTCTAAAAATTTCACTATTATATAGTACAGGAGAGAATAGTTGAAAACAACAGAATACTTCGTTTTGGACATATCTGTAACACAAATCCCCACTGCCTGACAAATCACTAACACAGTCTATATGTGGGACTATGTTAATTGTTTGCCAAACTGATATTCTGCAGCAACGGAGCTTACTCCGTCAGGTAACTCAATACTGCCAAATTCCTCAACTTTTTATTGCATATTGAAGTGAATTAGTCCACATTATAATGCCAAAAGAATTTACTCTCAGCTGGAAAATGTGGAAATGTGAATTTTGATGAAGAATTTTTCATCATCAACAAGACTGCTGTGTCTCTTATAAACATAACACATTGGGTGTTAATTATGGGAGGAAACCATTAATGCATGACCGGGTGGAAATGTCAGTGTTTAATTTTAACACCAAGAGGGATGTTGTTACTTTGTTGCTTGGGGATGATTTTCACGGATCCTTAGCCACAGTCACATCCCTCCCGAGAAGTATAACACCACCACGATTATCGCGTCCCTCTCATAACACTCAGGCCAGTAGTGTTAATTCTAACACGACTACATTTGCAGATGTACAGTGTAATTAATTCCCAGTGGCTACAATGGTGTCTATCGAGTATTCAAAAATCATGGCGTAACTCCGAGTCGTGAGATTGAACGGTCAAAATGCAGCGGCTCATTGAAACAGAAATTGCTGAATTATTTTACCAAAAAAAACACACACCAGAAACATATTTCAAATGAGCTAATCAATTTTAAATTGCAATTTAAAGGCAAATTCATTTAAAAAAAATCATGCGGACCTTATATCATTAAAATATTGGAATAATACTTTTCGTTTGCTATATTTTTAATTCCTGTTAACTATTTTCAGCTACAGATGTCATTACTGATTTGAATCAGAGAGTATGGTGGCTATTTTATGATTATCTTTCTGCAATAAACAGTCTTGAAAATAATTATTTTATCTTTTAATATCTTCACAAAAATACCAGAGAGCAGATGGAGTTGACAACGAGTCACTTGACGATTTCTGCGTGGATGAATTAGAATATTAATATGGCACTGTTGCCGGTGAGTACACAATTTTTCTTGTTTTCTGCGAAACAAATTTCTCTCGCCAGCGAGTGAACTCTGACTGAATTTTTTTTTTTATTTTATTTCTACTTTATTTTTTTTTTTTTTTGGGGGGGGGGGGACTCACAAAAACTTGTCTTATCTGCTCAAGGACAACGAGCAAAATACAAAGTCGAACGGAACCTTAATATCTATAGCCGAAATCGAAATCCTTTTAATATTCACAGCAAATTCTAGAGATTTCTTTTACCAAGTTGAACTATGAAGACAATTTAACAGCGTTCTCCCTGACAGGTGCTTTAAAAGATGACTTTGATTTGAAAAGATATAACACAGTAAAATAGGATTACAACGAATGCTTAATGAATGAATATAATAATGAATAAATGATAAATAAATAGTTAAATTGATAATGGAATAATATTGTTCTGCTTATTATCACTATCGATTCATTTCAGAAGATACAGGATGAATTACTTTTTTTGAACTGTTGTCAGAGACACTCTTTTGGCTTGTTTAGTCATAACATGAAAAAACTATATCATTGCTGTAGTGCCTACTCATCCCAATTATCTTCTTGTCTTATTTCTCCTTTGCAGTTGTTCTGACGTCAGAGAATTCCCGAAGATGTGTAGTGCATGATCTTCTATTATCATAAACGCGGGTCGAGCTCTGACGATCACTGCAAACAGAACCGCACTGGCTTTAAGAAGCACTCATCCTCTCTCCCCCCCCCTCC
>JZLH01S0094882.1:12910-24962 GCA_001188425.1 Eucidaris tribuloides | reverse complement strand
GCCCCCCAGGCCCCCCCGTAGCTAACGCCCATGTTTGTTTGTTTTATATATTTGTATGTTTGTTTGTTTTATTCATCACGTGGGTTGACATATCGAATACATACTCATAATTTTTAGTCTTTCTTTGGCTAGGCCCGGTCTAGACGTATCCCCCATACGAGGCATGCATGTAGCTATAAGATGCATTCAAACGGAGCTAAATCCAACTTTCATGATTGGTTAACTACTGATCCAGTTACAAATAATATTTGCACCCTATCAGGGGCTTTCCAGAAATTTCACCCCCTATTTTAACTTTCTCTGGTATTCAGCACGAATTCTAGCAAAAATTGAAAAGTAGGCCTACCCCCAGTTTCAACCATTCTTGGGCGAATTTCACCTGAGAAAACGGACTGAAAATGCCCAGCTTACCCCAGAAAAAATGAAGGGGGGGGGGTTGTATGTTTGTATAATACAAATTAATGGAATAAATCTCTCTCTCTGCCATTGGCTGGTGGCTTAGTTTAATATGGCCATTCCAAAGTTTGATGTTGCGTTTGCATTTAACTGTCAAATGTCCCAAGGCTACTTTGATTTATGTTTTATTGTTTTTTTTTGCTTGGTGTTTACAGGTTTAATCAAACTATTATTGTTTTAAAGGACGTCATCAAAACGACACCCCTGGGTATTTTATTGAGATGGCCGAGGGAATGTAGGACCCACAGGAATGGTGGCAAGAGTGGATATTTCATGTGATGAGTGGGGGGGGGGGAGCGAAAACATGAAAGGCGAACGAAATATACCCTCGCACAGGATAAATATTTCCCCGAGGATACATAATATAATTTGTTAAAAGTGGAAAGTATGCTTTGAAATCACCCTCCCTCAGCATGAATACAGTATAATAATCTATTTCAATCATATCTACATGTATCTTTTGAATACGTTTGCAAATAACAAAAACTATCTAATATGCTAACAAAAGTGATAAAAATAATAAGTTTTAGAAATTGCAGGGGGAGGGGGGAAACAAAAAAAAAATTGAGGGGACATGTCCTCTAGTGTTGCACGACTTCAGCATTTTAGAGAGTCGACTAGTCGCCCACCAATAGTTGCGACTCCGACTATTATATTAATCGACTATCGGTGTTCAACGTCTTGTGTGTTCAAGATTGGTGGTGTGGGGTGCATGGTGTCGCAGTCGGAGTCGCAGTGAGTGCAACGTATATGGCAACACATGTATGATAGCATTGCACGATTATAGCGCTGATCAAGTACATTTTTGGCAGTTCTGTTTGATGATGAGATTTATGGCCGATTCGACAATCGAAAGTACGTAAAGAAAAGAATAAAGGTCAAAAGATCAAGCAGACGTCACAACATAACAACAATCCTCATTTGCCATGACCAATGATGGTAGTTCTGTTTCATTTCTTACGACTTTTGAATCAGTTTTTAAATACAAATTAACATGTGATAAAAAGTCGACTTATTGCGTTTCCTTATCGGAGTCGCGACTCCGTAGTAGGCAAGGTCGCGACTACGATTTTGTCGCGCGCTTAAGGCCTCCGCCACACTAACACGGACTTTGATCGTACGACTGCACCGACTTGGATCCGAAATAAAAAACAAAGGGCTTATTATTTTTGTCGTACACAATCAAGCGTGTCACACACACACACACACACACACACACACACACACACACACACACACAACACACACACGCACACACACCACACACACACAAACACACAAACCACACACACACACAACACACAGCACACCACACACACCACAACACACACAACACACACACACACACACCACACACACACACACACACACACACACACACACACCACACCACACACACACACACACACACCAACACACACACACACACACACACACACGAGACACAGGACACAGACACAGACACACGCAACAGCCACACACACACACATCACACACACACACACACACAACGCCCAAAGTATAGTTTTAGCGTTCATCAGACACAATTTTTCATCAGTCTTATTATAAAGTTATGGTCATACACAACTCCAAGCTACATTGTTGGTGAAATTAATGCCTAGAACATGTAACTATTGGGATTAGCTGCATTGTGGAAGTAACCCCAAAATGTTTCACCCCACATTGTTGGTATTGTCGGGTAATACACAAGCTGAGGATCAAACATACAAACACAAAATCACCATGGGGTGAAACACGCCACACACACACGCACACAAACAACACAATCTACACACACAACCACACACACAACACACACACGTCGATTACATATTTTACATGACCCACCAACTCCACATACATACACACACTCGCTTGCCAATGCACATCTGTTCTGTACAAAAAATATACAAGCATTTCAGTCAGTTGGAATCCAACTCATATAAGAATCCAACTTTCATGTCACATTTCCATAAAACATGATTTTAATAATTCATTTCAAATAAAATTTCGATCCATTATCTAGCATTTACTCAAACATCATTGAATGTCTCCCTTATTTCACATAAAATATGGCTGAAAGGCATGACACATATCCCACACAGCATTTTTGGAGAAATAGTGTATGATATTGACCATCTGTCTGTCTGTCCATTCGTGTGGAAAAGGCTTTGACAGATAGAATTAATCTTTAATCCATTTAAAAGGCGTCTTTCACCTGAAGATCAGCAGCCGCTAATCACTGTACAAGTACCGATTATCAGCAGTATTGACAATTTGCAACAGTGATATTCTAAGCAGTGTTTTGGCAAAAAGGGACATTCATAAAAAGTCAGATATATTCACACATACGCAGAGATGATCTGTGGCATATGTTGCCAAAAATATCTTGATTTTTTTTTTTGCTGGTTTCATTTGAAGGGTTTCAAAACCAAAATTTTTATTTACCAAGTTCTTTAAGCTCATTGATTTTTTGTTTTTTTTGCTGAGCATAATACCAGGGCCTATCTTCTAACTTATTTAAGCAATTCTTCTTTGCTTTTGTTTTGCCAGAAAATGTGTATCTCGACATACGCTGCCTGAAATACATTGATTAGAAGTGTTTATATTTTGGCAAAAACAGATGTATCTCAAGATATGCCCTTTTGCCAAATTTAATCAATGCAATGTGTTTTTGTGATTTTTAGGTTAAAATTGTTGTTATGTGCAATTTAAATTTTTCACCTGATTTTTAAAGGTTAAAGACAAAGACAACAATCAGAATATCAAACAAAATAATTTACCTGGGGCCTGTTGCATAATACACCTATCAATTGTAAGACGCACCCCTCGACCCCCGGGAATGGGCGTCACTTGTCAAACGTGAGTCGGATTTTCATATACCATGACGCACCCGTGGTGTCTCGACTATGACGGACCATTTTCTTACAATGACTGTGCTAGGCCTATTTAAACGTATACAAACTGACGCACCCCATTCACCATGCTGTGATGGACCAAATGCTTCCATGACGGTACCCAGCATCATTATTTGTTGGTAAATGACCCACCCATGACGCACCATTCCCGGCGACGTGGGTGCGTCTTACAATTTGATAGGTGTATAAAAGCTTGTATTATTTATTTTGAGGGTTTTTTTTTTTCCTTCACAAAAAAATGGTATATTTATGGTAACCGGAGTTTTTGTACTTATCCAGAGAAATTTCTCTGGTAAAAGTTTTATGCAACAGGCCCTGGTCTCAAGGAATTCTTTTTTTCACGAGGAGAGTCTTCTGTATTTTATGATCGTGTTCTTATCATATACTTCTTAACTGAAAGCAGAAATCAAGCTAGGCAATAGCACTGCAGCCAGATTTCAGTTACCATAGACAGTGATGCTAATCCACGAGCTGGAAATGTAGCTGGTCATGACCTGCCATTGAGGGCGCCGTGAGTTGTTATTCCACTGCAATCGTCCTGAAATTGGTCCATTTCTAATGACATCTAACATCGGCAGATTGGAGATGTTTAACTCTCTCTCAGTACCAAAACAACAGACTCCGTACACTGCTGAATGTGATACTAAATCACTGTTTCTCCATTTCAGAGTATATTTTCAACCTTCAAACCATTTCGATGAAGATTTTTTACTCCCTGAACCCTCAGTCCTGAACAACTTTTTCTTGTATTGTTTCACCAGTGCAGAGAATTGCTGTTCTTCACGCTGATCACGACCGCCTTTCTTCTTTCCAGATTTCTGTTGAAGAAATGAAAGGAGCTTCAATTAACAAAACTAATTTTGAATTTTAAAATGAAATTAAAAGGGTTCACTTTGGGCATCAAAGTAATAATAACATAATTACAGCTGATAGTCGTTCTGTATTTTCAAAGACTGATCCAGTGGGATAAATCATTGCACTGCTTCATCCGCTATGTATGAGGGCCATCTTAAAGATTGAGCTAGGGATTTGCAAGTCCATTACTTTCCTTCATTATCAATACCAAACGGTAGTTTAGTACTTGCACATGGTGTGTTGAAAGTTTGAGATCCATACGTCATGAATTTGTTGTTTTATGAGAAAAACTAATAACGATATGTTACCAGAATATTGTTCTTTCCGCAAGTTTATATTTTCCTGAAATTGTGGATCACAGTTATGTGTACTTTCGGATGACCAGCGGAGAACACTGATTGGACAATTTTGGAACTTACAGAACGGCCTGTGCACATTAAAGTCAATGTAAATTTTGAAGTTTAAATGTCCAGATTTTCACCAAAACTACGTATTCTACCCAGAGGTTCTATGACAGGTGTTTATTTATACTAATCTTCACATTGTGAATGATTTGAGCTGATTTCATTCATTTTGTCAAAGTTCTGGCGTGCAAATCCTGAACTCTGTCGTTAAAGCATACCAGGAGATGAGGCACTAGGCCATGTTTTGTAGCTGTCCAAACAGTGGCATTAAGCCATTTTGGGGGTTTTGGCGGGGAGGGGGCGGGTAAAGAACAAGAGCCCCGGGGGGCACGACGCTCACCTGAGGTCTCGCAAACTCTCTGTGGTACCCATAGAAAACACATCAGTTATACATATAGTTTTGGCCCTTGGAGCCTGATATCTAGGCACCAACGTAGCCAAAGGAACCAGTTGAAAAACTTTGCATCCCCTTGCCATATACATGTAGCTGATATTGCCAAGTTAAATTAAATTCTAACATCCGTTTTTATAAAAACAAGGCACAACATAGTATCTTAACATTTGACCTTTGACCTACATATGTGACCTTTGACCCCCAAATAACATTGAGGTCCCTGTTACGCATCTACCATCCAAGTTTGGTTACAAATGGGCTTGTGGTTAGAAAGTTACCTAGTTTGGGCCCTTATGGGCCCTACCCCCTGGGCCCCGGGGGGGGGGGCCTGGTGTACCATTCCACGAACCCTGTTTCCCCTCCCCCTGAGGATCATTTCCAGCAAGTTTGGTTTAAATCCATTGATGTAAATGTGAGTTATTCCTATCGGGCCCTACCCCCAAACTTTTGCCCCCTGGGCCAAACGGGGCCACTCTGGGCATTGTCATGAGGAACATTAATTCAGCACATACATGTATAGAGTATCTACACACTACCGTGGCTTAACTAAACTATTCTGGATCTAGAGAGAAGGCCAATACCAACCAAAGAAGAAACTTGACTTCGTTTGACCTTTGACCCCTTACAATGTGACCTTTGCACCCCAAATAACATGAGGTCCCTGTTACGCATCTATCACCCAAGTTTTGGTACAAATGGGCTTTGTGGTTAGAAAGTTACCTAGTTTGGGCCCTTATGGGCCCTGCCCCCTGGGCCCCCCGGGGGGGGGGGCTGCCTGGTTTACCATTGCCACAAAACCTCTCTTTCCCTCCCCCTGAGATTCATTCCCACCAAGTTTGGTCTAAATCCATTAATGTGAATGTGAGCTATTCCTATAGGGCCCTACCCCCAAACTTTTGCCCCCCTTGGGGGCCAAACGGGGCCACCCTGGGCATTGGCATGAGGAACATTAATTCAGCACATATGGAGGTATGCTACACACAAAGTGGCCTTAACTAAACTATTTCTGGATCTAGAGAAGAAGATGTTTGAAAATCCTACTTTTGGCCCTTAGGGGCTTCCCCTGCGGCCCCTGGGGGGGCCAGGGGTACCACTTGAGGACCCTTGAATCCCCACCCCCTAAGGATCATTCCTGCCAAGTTTGGGCCAAATCCAATCATGCATTTTGAAGAAGAAGCTGAAAATGTGTAAAAGTTTACGCACGACGCACGACGCACGACGAACGACGGACGACGGACAAAAAGCGATCGCAATAGCTCACTTGAGCCTTTGGCTCAGGTGAGCTAAAAATCATAATTTTCGGCACGATCCATGCACAAATTTGCAATATGAAATTGTGTATGTTTCATATTTTTATGGTAAGTTTATTGGTTTTGTAGTGCTATGCACTGATTTTTAAACATAGTCTCACATGATGTTTTACAGATTTTCAAGTTGTCAAAATACCTTTTTTTTTCTTTTTTTTTTTTTGGGGGGGGGGGAAAACAATATGTTTGCCCCATCAATATTTTCATTGGGGGGGGGGGGGGGTGGACTACCGGTATGTCATTCGATTCTCAAATTTGTTCATTTTTTATAAAACCCCCAATACAGAAAGCAAAGAACCTATAAAATAAGAATGAAATTGCTATGACCAAGAAATTTGGTGGGTAGGGTCAAGATATGTGAAAAATTTTCGAACAAATTTGGACTTCATATCTTAAGTCCTCCTATGGTAGGCTCATAACTTTTCAGTTGCCCCCCCCCCCCCGGTACCATACCTTTTTCTCCTTCTTCAGTTCTTTCCTTGTCATCTCGAGTCCTGCTGGCATCGGTGTCTTCATGCTCCTCCAGACTTCCTTCTGCAACTTCAACCTCTTCTCCTTCCTCATCCTCCTCTTCTCCTCTACCACCCGACCCCGGTCCCTCCACCTGTTCTTAGCCCCAAAGTGGCGCGGTAACCCTTTCTTCCCACCAGACCGTGGCATGACTGTGGTCTTCTCTGTCTGTTGTTGTGGCTCGGTACCAGTCTTGAGGCTAAGCACCCTCTGTTGGGAGTACGGCTTGGTGGAGTGATCCTCGGGTTGGGTTTGATTTTGTCTTGAAAATGTTGCATGTTTTGACTGTGGATTGAGAAGGTAAAATGTTTACAAAATCTTGAAGCCAGTGTATAATTTTGGTCAATCTTACACCAGGGTTCATACACTTACACATTTTCAAAATTCCCTCACTATTCCATGACTTTTCAGAGCAGAACCTGTAAATTTCCATAACCGTTTTTACATTCTTAAAGTGTGTAAAAATACATCATCGCAGTTTACTAGCAAGCTCTCAATTTAAGAGTCATTCTTAGAATACCTTGAACAAATATTTTCCCTGACTTTCCACAAGAAATTGATGAATTTCCTGACTCTCCCCAACTTTTTGCTTCTGGAAAAAGCATTTTCAAATTCCCTGACTTTCCAGAAATCCCTTACCTGTACAAATTTTGTACACCTTTTTTTTTACCCCCAGAAATCTTTAAAACATTTTGATACTGTCACACTAGACATCGGAACACAACATCAAATCTACCAAAAATTATTTCGAATGACAAAATGTAACATTTAAAATGATCAGCGAAGGTATGACATTACCTATTTGAAAATGAATGCCATTGGACTGTGAACAGGGTAATTCAGAAAGAAATGTACAATCTTGACCTGCCATATCCATATTTTGGTGTGCTGATGACATTTCTAACAATATCCCACCCCAAAAAATTGCCCAATCGAAATAAACTTATCTTTTTAATTGTTTTTTTTTCCTCCAGTTTCTCAGTAATTGCTTTGTTTTTTTTCGACCCGTTGCTCTTTTTTTTGGGGGGGGGGGAGCCCCAAAATTATGCTAAAATTAATCAATTTCAGGCATTGACAGTAAAAATAAAAATAATTATATGAATTAAACGAAAACACACATTCTGTATTAAATTTGTACACAAAATCATATTTTCGATGAGCTCTTACAAAAAGTTACAAAACTCCGGAACTGTTGACCTGGGCGAGGCATGAGGGAAATCCCTCCTTTAAGCCTCAAACCCGGAAAATGAATTTTACTACCTATCGACAGCCGAGATTACGGTCAGCCTAAGTAAACAAAAAGCAATAAGCAGTAATCCCCAGCCAGAGAAGCGACCTTGACAGGGTGACAGATGACATGAGAGAGGGAGAGAATGTGGAAGGGAAAAAGACCTCATGCACAGTGTTAACTGGTGATAGTGGGACTAAATTGAAAAGGAAAAATGTTCTATCGCCAATTCTGCGTCATTCTCCTTCGTTCGAAGTTTAATTTGGGTCTTCATCTGCCTTATGAGTACTTTCTGGACATTTTAATATGTAAAAAAAAATGAAATACATATTTCCTAATTCCCATTTCACTTCAGGCAGTGCCGTGGTAAGAGTCTGTTGACACTATTACGTAAGGTGATGAGGATTGCAGGGGTAATCCAAACCACCACCTCACATGCGATAAGCAAGTCACTGATAAGACCTTTAACGTGTCATTTGGATAGCGGGTAGGGATACCCCACCTAATAGGGCATTCAGATGCATAGGATCATGCGCTATAAGTGGTGGAGAATATTTTTAACATGGGATTTCCGTAATGTCTCAAAATATGACGGAAACTAAAAAAAAGCAGTCATGAAATGCCATGGCAAGAGCATTGCGTGTTGCAGAGAAATCACTGGAAATGTTGGGGGGGGGGGGGGAGGACGATGGCTCCCATCCTATTTAGGGTTAACCCTCATAGTACCGAGGAAACAATTTACTTACAACGGCCTTTTCTCTCCTTTTCTTCTGGATCTCTAATGCACGCTTGTTTTCAAGTGAAAAACCAACAATCAGTCTCTGAAAACACAATAAATACACATATATTATTTATCACAACGTCATGCTCTATACACTTTCTTCAATAAATGGTGTACTAAAACCACACTTTCCAGGGGTAACTGAACTACAGAAAGGGCTAAAAATTAGTCTTAAATACAGGCACATTTGTGTATTCAAGGTGTTCTTACCCTCTGCATCAGACAGTGGACCTGTAAAGGGGAATTCCAGGCTGATAGAAAGTTATTCGGGAGGGGGGGGGGAATCACAGAAAATTTGAGAAAAATTGGGCAAAAATGAATTAAGTTTGTAATTTTTTTAGTTTTAATGTAGGGGTCTATTAAAATATGCATGATATTATAATTTGGGGTTTTTTTAATTAAATAATCAAAGACATGTACAACGTAAAAATCCAGGAATATCATTACATCCCCACACATTTCTAGGTATATTTTCTTGTTACACTAAGTAATTATGGCAAACAGTGTCAAGTGAATTTTGAGATTTTTTTCAAAACTATGTTTTTATTAGCTTTTTAATATAGGGTGTATTCTTGATTTGCACACCAAACCATTTTTGCTCAGATTTGATTTTGATTAACTCTTAACATGCCAGAGGATTGAAACCTCCATGGACTTTATGTGTATTACTTGGTGGAAATTTGCGACTTCGGCACATTAAGAGTTAAAGGAACACATACAAATACAGCGTTTTCAATTTGGGATTCATGCATTGTTAAGTTATCATTTGAAATTGGGCCATTGCTCAAGTTGTATTTTGTAACAGTAGCCTAGATTTCAAACACTAGATGCAGCTTTTACCCACTGATTCTAAATTCCAACTGTAGCAACAATTGCTTGACAATCATCCAACTGTCCTGGCGTGAGTTTTTCAACTTGTAAGCTTTGATTAGCAGGTATTTAGTTTTAAATTGATAATACAAGAGTGAGGTCTGGCAGTTAGACTCGTTTAACAATTGTTTATGAAATTCAAATTTAGTGAGCGACATGTCATAACGTTATATCATTACGTTCTGTTTGAATTTTATCATTGCTTATTTTCAGGAAAACTTAACTTTTCAGTGTCAACGCTTTTGTGAAAAGTGAACATTTATGTGAATCTTTACATTGTAAATGATTTTAGCTTATTTGGTCAATTGGTTCTTTTGGGGTTTGCGCAAATCATGAACACAGTCTTTGAACAGAATGATGCCTCATACCTTTTCTGGTCCAAAGATGCTAGGATTGCTGTTAAGATGGTGAAGGGCAGCCAGGGCATGTTGGTGGGAGGTGAATTCAACGAATCCAAAACCCAACGACTTACAGACTCCTTGCGTATTGGGGTGGTTGCGGTCTCGCATGATCCTGGCCTGTGCAGTGGATACAAGCAGATCATACATGATAGAATGGATAGCTACTCTTAGGTCGTATATGTTACAATGGTTTTATTTCTGAAAATTTCTTGAACGTAAAATGGACCACTAAAATAACAACATGCAAATATGCAGTCAGTTTAGTGATAAATAGTCGAAGGTAAGATTGAGTACTTGCAGAACAACTGCTAATACAGACTGATTTCAAACCTTCTATGAACAGATGGTATTCTGAAAGGTCACTAAAGTAGAGAAGAGAAAAGTTGAAAAAAGCAGAAGACTTCGTTTTCAACAAATCCTCTACATAAATCGTCATGCTGACAAAGTACTAACAGAAATCTATGAGAGACAGTGTTAATTGTGCATGGGGTTAAGGTTGGAAAATTCTCCTGTTTAAACTGTCAACTGACAAAGTATAATGTCACTCTTGATTTCTCTTATGTGTAACATCTTACTGACATGCATGATTAAGTTTTTATCAAATTAAGAAGAAAGTTGCATTTTTTCATTTTATTTTCTTAGACTGTCAGGACAAACGAGTAAACAATTAAAGAAAACTGGGATTAATATCACAGTTTTACCTACAGCTTACCTTGATATTTTTAGATTTGTCTGGTAGAGACATTGACTTGATTGAACCTAGCCTACCATTTTATCAGTGCCTTAACAATTTTGTACTCTTCATGTGTACCAAAATAAAATAACTTACTACTTACCTACCTACCTAACTAAGAAATTGTTTAAGTAACCATCTAAATACCACTAACTACTGGTAACTAATTATCTAACTAATTACGGGTAACTAACTAATGAATTAACTAATGTACTTTCTAAATACTGGAGTAAATAAAATACCAAAATAAAAGTGAAATTTTAGTTTAGCATCATTTTCATACCACCTGAAAGGTACACAAATTTAACATGAAGAAGTACTCCTTCTTTACAATACCTCAATAATTTTGGCATTTTTGTCCCCAGCTGCTTCTTTGGCCAGTTCCCTCAGCCGCTGATCGTCCACAGCTTTGGGGAGGTTGTGCATCACTAGCCTGGTGGGAGAGATGAAGATGTTGATGTTGCGGAGTTTCTCTCTCTTTAAGGTTTCCACTTTCATCCTCTTCTGCATGTAGAGTTCAGGCAGACCTTCGGCTGCCTTCGTCCCTGGTCTTATCACTGCAATAATGATTTTGAAGAAAAATAACTATTTCAAGATTGGGTTCATGATTTGCACACCCAAAACACAGCAAAATAAACAAAATCAGCTTAAATCATTCACAATGTGAAGATTAGTATAAATAAACACCTCTCATAGAACCTTTGAGTAGAGTATGTAGTTTTGGCAAAAATCTGGATGGGTAAACTTCAAAATTTGCAAAGCGGATGGCCTGTGCACGGGCCGCTCTGTTAATTCTAAAATTGTACGATCGGTCGATAGCCGAAGGTCACACACAGTTCAGCACAGCTTGACCATATCAGCTTCTGTACGACCACAGCACTCAGCTTGTCATGCGAACATACTCATAACTGTGTTCCGCAATTTGAGCAAATTTAAACTCACGGAAAGAACAAACATTCTGGTAGCATATCGTTATAATTTTTTCTCATAAAACAACAAGTTCATGACATATGGATCTCAAACTTTCAACAGACCATTTGTAAGTACTTAATTACCTTTTGGTAATGATAATGAAGGAAAGTGATGGTCTTGCAAATCTTGAACCCAATCTTCAACATTGACGAGGTTCAACTTAAAACATTGTCAAACTTTGGTATCTGAGCTACATAATCATGCTTGAATGGACAAATAAACA